>PVKV010019621.1:0-41792 GCA_004027835.1 Alouatta palliata | reverse complement strand
CTCAGGACGCCAGGGAAGTAGTCCAGTGTTGGCTGGGGCAGATGAGGGCTGAGGAGCAGAGTTGGAGGGCTCTGATTTGGGATGTACTTTGATGGTGGAACCACCTATCTACTAAGAGAAGACAGTTTGGGGCATGCTGTGTTTGTGACACCTGTTAGACATCCATGTGGACGTACTGAGAGGGAGGATTGAGTCCAAGACCTACAGTGGTTTTTTTTTTTTTGAGACAGAGTTTCCTTCTTGTCGTCCAAGCTGTAGTGCAGTTGTGTGATCTCTGCCCAGTACAATCTCTGCTTCCTGGGTTCGATCGATTCTCCCGCCTCAGCCTCCAAAGTAGCTGGGATTACAGGCATGTGCCACCATGCCTGGCTAATTTTGTATTTTTTTAGTAGAGACAGGGTTTCACCATGTTGATCAGGGTGATCTCGAACACCTGACCTCAAGTGATCCACCCACCTCGGCCTCCCAAAGTACTGGGATTACAGATGTGAGCCACCAGAACCAGCTATAGCTACGGATATTAATAGGAGTCATCAGTATGCAGAGGTAGTGAGAACCACGACATTAAATGAGGCCATATAGGAAATGGAAGAGGAAGACTTCCAAGACTTAGGTCATCTAGAGTTGGGGAATAGAAAGAAGATCCTACAAGAAGCAAAAGCCCTGGTGGGGCTGGAGGAAAACAGGAGAGTGAGTTCTCCTGAAGCGCGTGGAGGGAATGTTTGAAGAGGAGGTGATAATCAGCTGTACTGAGTGCCACAGTGAGATGCACGAACTAAGCCTGAGGCCGTGTCCTATACAGTACACCAGTTGAGCCTGAGAGATGCCTGACTTCTGCTCACTTCAGAGACCGGATTGCTGAAGGTCACTGGAGTTCACCTGGCATAGTAACATTTGTCTAACCATATTTGCTCCAGGCTTTTTAATGTAAAGCATCTGATGAGAAGAACTGAGTTTCTTTTATGGGATCAACTATGCAGTTGACTAAGTTAAACTTAAAAAAATATTGCAACCAACTACAAAATCTAACTATACATGGTGGATTACTGGTGTTAATCCAATCTTCCTTCCTGTAGAGTTGGTGAAACCTTTTCCAGGAGCCTGATGGAAATACCCGTACCCTGTCTGGGACCTATTAGTAACTCATCCTGGCTCCTGAGTGCGTACTGATCTTTACCTGTGTTCCATGCCAGTTTATATTAGAATGGTCACAGTTGGGCTGATGTATTCATTACACATAATTCTCATTCTGTTTCAAGAGTTCAAAATCCTCTGTTCAGCCTTCCCCAGTTGTACTACTCATTCTTGCTCGTAATTTGTTCCTTCATAGACCGATGTAGTGCAAAAACTTAAGGAGGTTTACTTTCCTTCATGTGCCCTTTGTATAGCCGGCCTGCTGCCTCTCTTGAATAGCTTCTGTCTCCCTGCGGTGTGTCAGTGGGAGGGCTGACTAGGCTTACCTGATTTTTGGCAGGGAAAGAACAACTTCTAAAGCAAGTTGCTATAGTTACTGAGTCTTCCCACGGCATAGCAGTCACTGACTCTATGCTACTTTTTAATGTTGCTCTATCACATTCTCCTTGGGTACGGCAGCTTGGGGTTTTGTTATTCAATCATTTCATGCCCACTTATGCGTGGGTTACATAGAGAGTGGGAACAGGGGCCCTATTATGGGGAGCATATACACATACACCCACACATGCATACATGTACATTTCAGGTTTGACATGCCTGAAACCACAGATGTTTTTCCACTAGGATTTCTTGCACTGAGTCCATTTTAGAAGGTTTTCTGCAATGATAATAGATTGTATGTGCAATCATTTTGTACATAAGGAAACGTTTGTTTCTATGTTTCTAGACACAAATTATGTGCGTGGAAAGTTTCCCCAATTCTTTCCTCAGTAATTATCTATTTTCTATCTCTAGGAGAAAAAAATAAAATAGAAGTTGATTATAGATGAAATGATTCATTTGTGAGTATTTTTGAAAGTTAATGTTTCAAATCAGGCCCATTGTTGAGCTTTTTCTATTGTTTGTGCATGACTGTAATTACTAGAAATAGTGACATTTGGAGGCTAATTGAGCTGCTGTCTTATCTGACAGGCACAAGTGTTCTAGGTAGAAATTCAGAAACTAATGTAGTGGGTGATGAACATTATGTGAACATCATAGAGGCCTTCTCCTCACTTAATTGAGCCGTTCTCAAGGAAACACATCACAAACCAGAACTGTAGTTAGTTCAGCGTCACAATGTAGGCATGGTGACAGAGCTTGGCGTGGTCCTGGGTCTCGCTTCCTATCTGTTCCTCACCTCCATCCTCTCTTGGCCTCCCGGGGCTGCCTCACCTGGCCAGGCTCCAGGATGACTGGAAGTGAGCAGGCCTTGGCCCATTCTTAGAGCTGACTTTCTGAGTGGAGATTCAGCTTTGCTTTTCCCGCCGGTCTGTGTGATTTTGTGGCTCTGTAGGCTGCTGCTGGCAACACTAGGTCTTTGGCACCTACAGCTCAGGCTCTTGGGCAGATTGATTTGGGGATCACTGCCTCTGAATAAAGATGTTGGTCCTAACTGATGACTGACACCAAAGAAAGGAGGCCTTTGGCCTGTCACTGCCTCTGAGGTATGCCAGGATGGGCTGCCCACAGGGAAGGGATCAGTGTGGGGACTGCATAGACTAAAACACAACGCAGTGATCTGGAGGATAAATGCAGTGATCTGGAGGATAAATGGTAGCCATGTCTCTCCCACAGGGCTGGGCTTTTGGGCCCGGTGGGTGGGCTTCTTTTATTTGTTTCTTCCATGAAGTTAACAAGTGTGTTGAACTCCAGACAAGTTTCTCCAAAGACAAACTTGAGTCAGCGCAGCTGCCAGTTGGGGGAGAAGGAGGTCCCTGCCCTGGCAAGGATCCTGGCAGTCCTGAAGGCCCTGTGAATCCACTCAGCTGGCCTCACCCCTGTACCCAGCCCTTCCACATCCGGAAGGCTGACCCTCTCTTCCCGCATGGACCTGCACTCTCTGGGCAGAGTGGGCGCCTCTATCACTTCTCCCGCCTAGGCTGCCTGCCATGTTTTTATCCACTCATGAGGCTATTTACAGCTAATTCCAATCTGCCACGGGCCCCTCCAGATCCCAGGGAGGGCCAGTGTGAGACATGGATTTCAGAGCTCTCTGGAAGAGAGAGAGGAAAGAATAAATTGGTCTCCCCAAACTGTCACTTCTGTCTCCTTGACCCAGGAAGACTGTCAAGCTCTGTTTAGCTCCTCCCTCCCTGCCTGGAGCCTGGAACTCGCAGGCAGCTGGCTGTGTCAATTACAGGAGACGTACCTCATTTATTTCTCTTCTCTCAGGGATCACTGTCCTGTGCTGCCTGAAAAACCAAGGTTTAATGTCTGAGAACCACGGTTTTATATACCTTGTCTGTTTTAGCAGCTGTTTAAAGCAGGAGGCTAAATCTGATCCCTGTTAAGTCTATCGTGGCCATAAGCAAAGTCCTCTTGTTCATTCATTAAACACTTATTTCCCGTTAGATTTCGAGACCTGACATTATCCCTTGTCTCAAACTCTCTACGAGCTCCTCTTAGCCTCCTTGGTAGGCTCATTAACTACTGGAGTTCCTCCACCATCCACGGTCCTGTTCTTCTCTCCTCCCATTCCATAATCGCTCCCTGGGTGAACTCACTGTGCCTAGGGCTTTGGCAGCCACCGCTACCATAAATGAGTTTTCTAGCCCAGAGCTCCTGTCACTAGGACTTCAACTAGGATTTCTTGCACTGAATCCATTATAGAAGGTTTTCTACAATAATAGATTGAATATGGAATCATTTTGTACATTCTAAAAAAATGTTTGTTTCTATGTTTCCAGACACAAATTATGTGTGTGGAAAGTTTCCCCAACTTTTTTTCGTAGTAATTATTTATTTTCTATCTCTAGGATAAAAAAAATATAGAATTTGATTACAGATGAAATGATTCACATTCAACTGCCTCTGACTCCACAACCTGAATCTTTCTATGCATCTCAAACTCAACGTGTCTGAACGTGTTCGTTGTCTTTCCTCAAATGGATCCCCCTCCTAGTACATAACTAGTTATGAAGTCAAAATCCACATATATTCCTTGACACCTCCTCCTCCCTCCCAGCTACATCCAGTCACTGCCTAGTCTTGAGGTGTGTCTCCTGCAATTGACACAGCCAGCTGCCTGTGAGTTTCTAGGCTCCAAGCAGGGAGGGAGGAGCTAAACAGCTTGACAGTCTTCCTGGGTCAAGGAGACAGAAGTGAGAGTTTGGGGAGACCAATTTATTCTTTCTTCTCTCTTCTTCCAGAGAGCTTCGAAATCCATGTCTCACACTGGGCCCTCCCTGGGGTCTAGGGGAGCTCATGGCAGATGGGAACTAGCTGCAACTAGCTCTTCAGAAAGAGTTCTGATGTCTGTTCCCTTCCCCATCTCCACAGCTGCCACCTCTGGTCCAAGCAGTAACCTCTTAACCCATCTCTACCATTTCATTCTATTTTGTTCTCTACTGCAGCTAATAGTGACTTTTTAAAAATGCAAATCTGATTATTCTGCATGACTGCTTCAGATACTTTAAAGACTTTCCGTTGTTCTACCTGATCTGTCCCCCTCTGGTCTCAGATTATAGCACACCCCCTTCAGTCTCCCATTTCTACCCTCACTGGCCTTATTTCAGTTCCCTTGAGGCCCATACTTTCTCTTGCTACAGGGCCTTGGCACATCCATCTCCTCTGCCTGGAATGGACATCTCCCCGCTTTGCCTGCTCCTCCCTGAGTCAGCTCAGCCACACTTCCCAGGGAAGTCTCACTAGGGCAGGCCCCCTGCTACATGCTCTCATGGTACCATGTGCCTCTCTGCGTTGGCACGTGGTGCAATTATAATTTTACTTTCATTTGCCTAATTCTGTGATTAGTGTTGGACTTATTTCCTAGACTTGGTGAGCTCTGTGATGGCTGTTAAGCTCCTCTTTCCCCTCATTGTCATTGTGTCCCCAGCCTTGATGTAGGGTTGGGATTTGATGAAAATCCTGCTGAGCACACGAATGAAACGGTGGGTGTCCGGGAGCAGGATAGGAGCAGCCCGGCTCCTCAGCACCGGGAGGGGCCCAGGGCAGGGGTGAAGAGAGGCCTGCACACACCGAGGGCTGTGGGGGTCACAGCTGCCCTGTCACCATCAGGAGAGGAGAAGCCCCTGCTGGGCCTGGGCACCCACAGGCTCTGTGCTTCTGACTTTGGGAGTGTCCTCTGTTATCAGAATGGCAGGATTCTTCTAAGCTTTTAAAGCGATCCACTCTACTTTCTTTTCCTCCCAATATTTTAATAAAACATTTAGAGGAAAAAAACAAACAGGAAAAATGGAACTCTCACCTTCATAACCAGTAGAGGAGGCTGCAACTCAAAGCCCTGGGTACTTGACTGTGGAGCAAGGCCCAGGGCTACAAGTGCAAAAGCCGGATGCTGGCCTCTGTCCACAGGCCTTCCCAGCCTGAGAGCATCCGAGGAGCGCAGCACAGCCCTGCGGCCCCGCCCTCTCCTCATCTGCCCTGACGCTTCGGCACTTTTGTGAGAGAAGCACCAGGAAAGCATGAGAGTGAGCCTGTGAGCCCGGGGCTGAGTCTCAGGGGACCACGCAGCCACATGCAGTCCCACGGTCATTTTGGATCCCCTGCATAAAATGGGCAAGATAGTTTGTGCACATGAGGACCTAATGGTTAGAAACACAGCAGGGGGTACTTTGCAGTTTCTTCTTTATGCTTCTTGTGACCCACAGCCCGGCAGGGCTTAGCTGTGGGGAGCTGCAGGCCCTTTGTGCAAGGTGAGGCTTAGCTCACAGTCAGGGCTCCCTTCTGAATCAGGCAGGCTCCAGGTGGTTTTGCTACAGCATGAACAGGACCATGTCTTTATGAGATCCTAGGCAAAGGCCAAAGTGTTTACACTTAGACAATGTTTCAGCATGTGGCAGGCGAATGTGGGGATGACGAGGATAGAGAGGGAGTGAGAGGGAGCGAATGCATTGTAATGACTCCCCTAGAAGGAGAGTTATTAGGTGTGCTCTGATAGCAGATGGCATTTGTTCTTAAAGAATGCAGCAATTCCTGACTCTGCCTTGGAAACTGAAAAGCAGCATTCCCCTAGCTCTGATCTTTTCAGGAATGGGGGCGAAGGTTGAGCTAATGAGAAGCCGTGGCGGGGCAGCCATTCCTGGGGCTTCGTTGCCAGCCTCTCCTCTCCAGGACCCTGCGTGGAAAGCACAACCTCAGCACCGAGGGGAAGCCCCATCAGCCAGAGGCCTCCGCCCCATCCCCTGGGAGTCTGGCATTTTGCTGCTGAAGTTACAAAGGCATTTGAAGCTCATTTTAGTGGCCTAGGGCTCCCGCTCCCCTTTGGGATTTTTTGACATGAAAGCAGAAAGCCTGGCCCAAAGAAATGGGTGTGCGTGTGTGTATGTGTGTATGTGTGTGTGTGTGTGTTCATGTGTGTGCGTGCGTGTGTGTGTATAATAAAACCAGGCCTGTGGCATGGAGTGACAGGCACCTGGCAGAGGGAACTGGGAGTGAACAGTCCAGCGGATGTTAATATTCCACATTCCTGCCCAAGTGAGGATGGGAATCCCTCAGACCCCCACAAAGTATCCAAAGTCTTAGGAGTCAGAGTTTGTAAGAAAATGCCATTTCCCATTAGACCAGGTAACTTATGTTTTCAGAGCCTAGGTTTCCATATCTATAAAGTAGGAATGTTGCTATCTGTCTCTTCGGGTGCCTTAGGTATGGTTCCTGGGAAACAGACGCTGAGGCAGAGATGGGGAGTGGGGACCAATGCCTGTAGGGGCAGGAAGGACTCAGGACTGGGCAAGGGAGCTGCTGGGACAATCACAAGGCCTCAGCCAGCTTCACAGGATGCTCTGGCGGATGGCCTTTCAGAGTTGTACCGCCTTCGGCCAAGGGGGCCAGGGCCTTTGTATCTCATCTACAATTCCCCATCAGCCAGCCACTGGCCGCTGGCTGCCCCTGGGGAGGGGGTTCCTAGGTGGCTGGGGGCTGTGAGCCCCCAGCCACCAACACTCCATCCCGTCCTGCACCAGCCGAGGAGGGCTTGGGCCCTGCACTATAGCAACTCCTGCAGGGCCGTGGGAGGGAATCAAATGACACAGCATGTATGTAGTATGGTAACAACGACAGCAAACCAACTGATTCATCTTGCCCAGGCTTATCCTTGGAAAAAGTGGGCCCGTGTTTTTAAAGTTCTGAGCTGTCCTTCAACTCAAGGGCACTTGGGGAAAAGAAAAGCTTTTGTTTCAAACTTATTTAGTGGGAGGAGGCTGGAGGGTCCCAGCTCAGCAGGATGGAGGCAAGGTTTGGAGTAAAAGAGCTAAAAATGGCCATGATTTTAAAGTGTGAGATGGGGCTGGGTGTGGTGGCTCATGCCTGTAACCACAGCGCTTTGGGAGGCCGAGGCGGGTAGAGCACCTGAGGTCAGGTGTTTAAGACCAGTCTGGCCAACATGGCGAAACCCTACTTTAAAAAAAAAATTGGCCAGATGTGGTGGCAGATGCCTGTAATCTCAGCTGCTAGGGAGGCTGAGGCAGGAGTATCCCTTGAACCCAGGAGGCAGAGGTTCAGTGAGCCGAGATCATGCCACTGCACTTTAGCTTGGGTGACAAAGCAAGACTCCATCTCAAATAAGTAAGAAAATAAATAAAGTGTGTGATTGGAGAAAAAAAAATTCTTTAAAACTGAGAGAGACTCTGTGGACATGGATTCTGGAATTTGTGAATGTTGGAGCCATCTAATTTCTAGTTAGTCCTCTAGGAAGTGGTATGTGCATTTAGGGGTAGGGAGATTGTACATTATGGGTTGTTACTTTGAAAATCTCAGAGAAAAATCCCTGGACTGATGGTGGCTGGCACAGACGTAGCCGAAGCCTGTCTCCACAGACTGTACAGAGTCCCCCAACAGGCCAGTAGGAGCCGACTAGCAGGTGCCCGTTCAGGAATGATCTAGGCTGCATAAGACTGTTTCTTCTGATACTTCGGTAAGATCCAGGGAAGGGAAAGCTTCCTTCATCCCCAAGACTGACTTTTCTCCTAGCCAGGTGGGTGGGGGCCCAGAGCAGTTTATCTAATTCAGAAAAATAGATGAAAAAAATTATGGTGTAAACTTCATACTCAACTCATACACTTAGTACTTAACCAATGCCTGGATTTAGTGGGCATACAATAAAAGAATCCATTTCTTTTTCTTTCTTGTCCCCTTTTGTCATGGATATACCTATATCTTTTAATCAGGGATATACCTATATCTTTTAACTTTCTCATTAAGAAAACAAACTGGAAAGAAGGACATACTTCTTTGTTAGCTTTGCCAATCAATTACAAACATTGATTAACCATTTACTATGTTGAGGTGCTACCAAGAAGGTAAAAGTAGCTCAAGCTGCTTGCTAATCAATGCAGCAGAAAAACAGAAGCAATAGGGAAATGTACATTTGGGAAAACAAACAAAAACAGTAATGAAAGCAACAAACAAACCCCCCAGTAGAAGCCATGGAGCCATGGGGGGTCAGCCATTCCTGGGGCTTCATTGTCAGCCTCTCCCGTCCAGGACCCTGTGTGAAAAGCACAACCTCAGCACTGAGGGGAAGCCCCATCAGCCAGCACCCTCCGGCCCATCCCCCTGGAGCCTGGCATTTTGCTGCTGAAGTTGCAAAGACATTTAAAGTCACTTTAGTGGCCTAGGGCTTTCTGCTCCCCTTTGGGAATTTTTGACATAAAAACAGAAAACCTGTAAAAGAAGTGTGCTGTGTGTGTGTGCACATGTGTATGTAATGAAATTGTATGCCTGGGGCATGAAGATTTTCTTGAACTGTAGTTTATGGAGGGGTGGCTATATCCCAGGGTAGAGAAACCCAGAGGCAGCAGTGAAGAGACTGCCTGGAGAAAGGCAGTCCTTTGCCACCTCCTCAGTGTAGGACTCTGTGGCAGCAGCCTGGACTATTGGTGCAGGTGTCTGCAGGGCAAGTTCATGGCAGCACCAAAGCCCTGCCAGAGGGAAGAAGTGATGAAGACAGCTGTGGACTGAAAACTAACCTCCTGAATTCACTCATCACCTCCTCTCCACAGCCCAAGTGATGGGGATTATCTCTTTTCCATTCTGCCTTATCCTAAAGGTTTTAAGATGAAATCTTGGCCAGAGAAGTTGCCGTGATTCTATGGTGCACAGGGCTCTCCACTGACAGCCTAAGCCACCACTGGCTCTTCCCAATACACATTACAAAATGGAATAGAGAAAACATTACCGAGTAGGGTGAGTAGAGGAGAAGAGAGAAAAAGAAGCTCACAAGCCAAAATGACTAGAGCAGTACGACTAGCAAACAAACAAGCAATCTACACACGTGCCAGCTGGCAGAAGTATTTGAACAGGTGGACCAAGAATTTAAAGTAAGCATTATAAATATGTCTCAAGAAATAAGAAAATATATTAACAAAAATAAAAATCACACAAAAGAACCAAGTAGAAATATTAGGTATGGAAAAGATAAGCAATGAAAGAACTCCACAGATGGGGTAACTAGCAGGATGGATATAGCTAAAGAGCAGTTAGTTGGGAGATCAGATTGAAAAACTCTCCCAGAATGCAACAGAAAAGCATAAGAGAAGAAAGAAAATATGTCGTTTTTAAAAATAAGCTGAATGTGGAAGACAAAGAAATGTCTACGTCTGCATCAGATGCCTAGAAAGAGAAAAAAGGAAAAATGATAAAAGGCAATATTTGAAGATATCATGGGAATAAATTTTGGAATTAAAGAATTATATCCCACCAATCTCTTAATCAAATGTAATGCATAACAAAAATATTCCCAGGCATATAAAGCTTCAGAAGTTTTTCCAACCATCTTGAAAACACTTTGGGGAGGCCTTAAATAATCAGAGAAATAAATCCACATGATAAAGCAAGAGTTATAGGAAGAAAGAGTAATCATATATCTTGGTAGAGTTTACTATTGTCTTAAAAATTAAAATGCGAGGGAATATATATAGTAGCCTAGAACTAAAGTTCTATCAGCATGATATAGGGTGCCAAAATGAGAGGAAGTGCAAGGGGACATGAGAGTCATAGTAAAGCAAGAAAGATAATACATTGCTAATAAAACAATAGATGTAAACATGAGTATGGAAGGTCAACCACCACAGGGCAAAAGCAATGTATAATTTTTAATCTTGCAGAAGAAAACTTGTTCTATTCAATGCAATTTAGGAACAGAGGAAAGAAAAAAAGAATAAAGCAGATGGAAAATAAGACAATGGGGCTGGGCACAGTGGCTCACGCTTGTAATCCCAGAGCTTTGGGAGGCCGAGGAGAGCAGATCACCTGAGGTTGGGAGTTCGAGACCAGTCTGATCAACATGGATAAACCCCATCTCTACAAAAAACACAAAATTAGCCCGGCCTGGTGGCACATGCCTGTAATCCCAACTACTAGGGAGGCTGAGGCAGGAGAATTGCTTGAACCCAGGAGGCGGATGTTGCGGTCAGCCAAGATCGTGTCATTGCACTCCAGCCTGGGCGACAAGAGCAAAACTCTGTCTCAAAAAAAAAACGAAAGACAATGAAACTAAATTCTAGTTTAGTAGCAAAAGGGTTAAACTCACCAAAGACACTGTCAGATTGGATTAAAAAACAAAACATAATACAACAATATGCTGTCTTAAAAACACACACTGCAGACGGTAAAACAGAAAATTGAGAGTAAAAGTAGATAGAAAAATATATACTAGGTAGTCATGAAGTAAAAGAAAACTAGTATAGCAGTATTAGTATCTTATAAAATAAGAATTTAAGGCACAAAATATCACAAAGGATAGATGATAGACATTATATATGCATAAAAGAAGTAACAAAAAGAAAAGATATATCAATTTTGATTGTATATATATGTAATTAGAAAGCCTCAAGATGTTTTCACCACTGAAACAACTACAGAGAGAAATAGATTATCCTACAGTTGTAGTTACAGAAAGAGATTGATGAAGCAGACAAAGAGAGCAGAGATATCAAAGACCTATGAATGAAAATAAACAAGCAAAGATTTCAAGTACACATGGAACACTGACAAAAATAATCTATCAGGCAACAAACTAATAAATATATGCAGAAATCAGTAAGAAAAATAGAGCTAAACAATCTCTTACGTTTGGAAACAGAATAACATACTAAATGGCCTTTGAGTTAAAATCATAAATTTTAAAAATATTGAAACTACAGCAAACACTACACATCAGAATTGTGAGATCCAGCTGAAATTTTCAGGAACATTTAGTTTTTTTTAAAAAAATTCTTTTTTCTTTGTGAGACAGAATCTCACTCTGTTGCCCAAGATGGAGTGCTATACCACCATCATAACTCACTGCAGCCTGAAACGCCTGGGCTCAAGAGACCCTCTGCCTCAGCCTCCCAAGTAGCTGGGAATACAAGGCACACAAGACCACGCCTGTCTAATCAAACATTTAGTTTTAAATATAATTATTAGGAAACACAATATGTTAATGAGAAATGAAGTGAGCTATTAATGGAAAAAATCACAAAACAGCAACAAAGTAAACAGAAAAGAATGAAACAATTATAAGAGCAGAAATCAATAAAATAGTTCATGGCAAAATCAATTGAAAGGATTGACCAAAATTTTTTTGAACTATTAAAAAGATCTATGAAAAAAAAAAGGATCAAGAAAAAAAGACATACATGAAAATACAGAATGGGAAGAAGGAGTTAACAGCACAAAGATGAGAAGAGGACGGAGAGCACACAGATTCCGATCTGCCATTAGATTTGAAAGCCTAGCTAGATGAAAGAAAGAAATTCAGAGAAAAACATGAGATGCTAATATTGGTACTGGAAATAAAACTTGAGCTAGGTCAGTAGAATTAAACAAATTGAAGTCAAAAGCCTACTTCCAAAAACAAAAATTACAGGCTCAGTCAGTCTCCCAGGTGAATTTTACCAAGCTTCAAATGGTGTAACATGTAAAAGATATCAATTAACATCCAAATCAAGCTACATATCAATGCAACTTTAATCAAAATTCCCGTTAGATTTTTTTCTTTTTTTGAGGCACTTGGTTAAATTAAATTATATAAAGACAAAGATTCGTGACTAATACACCTTCAAACAAAGAGTAAAGATAGGGGAGGGGGCTAATCCTACTAGATGGTGACATGCTGTGAAAGCATAATTAATTTTTTAAGTGTAGTTTTTGAGTAAGAACAGACAAGTTGGTCAATGGAGAATAATGGAGAGGTCAGGGACAAACAGAAATGAATGAAAGACAGAGGCAATGCCACAAATCAATAGGGAAAGTGTAGATTGTTCAGTAAAAATGTTTTTAGGAAATCTGGCTCACTATATAGAAAAAAATAAACTGGGTCCCTACTGAGTGCCACATCGCTGGCATACTGGAAATACGCTAGAAACCAAAAATGTTTTCTAGATAAAATTATAAAGTTAATCCAAGAAAATACAGGAGGTATCCTTATGACCCAGAAGCAGGGAAAGACTTTTATTTTATTTTATTTATTTATTTTTTTGAGACAGAGTCCCATTCCGTCACGAGGCACCAGGCTGGAGTGCAGTGGCGTGACCCTGGCTCACTGCAACCTCCGCCGCCAGGGTTCAAGCAGTTCTCCTGCCTCAGCCTCCCGAGTAGCTGGGACTACAGGTGCGTACCACCACCCCCACCTAATTTTTTTGTATTTTTAGTAGAGATGGGGTTTCACTGTGTTGGCCAGGATGGTCTCAATTTCTTGACCTCGTGATCCGCCCGCCTCAGCCTCCCAAAGTGCTGGGATTACAGGCGTGAAAAAATTCAAAAGCACAAATCACATTGCAAAACAACAACCACCTAACAAACAAATGAATTAAATTAAATCAAGTTTAAACATTCTTGTTCAATAACAAACACCAGGGACAAAGTTAAGATGGACAGATGACAGGATAGGAGAAAATATTTGCAATGTCTAAACTAGACCTGGGATTAGGTTATACAAGAACCTCTTGCAACTAAAAAATAAAAAGAAGCTCTAATAGAAAAATGAGTCAAGTATAGGGCCAGGCAATTTACAGCCACCCCAGAAGCTACTTACATAACACTATTATAATACATACGAGGAGAGTCTAAAAATAACTAGTAATTAGACAATGAAAATTAAAATGTGAGATATTAATTTATACTGTTAGCCTGGCAAAAATATGAAGCTGGATGATGCCAGCTGTTTATAAGAATGTGGGCACGCATATGCATTGATAGAGGGAAGGAATGGCTGGTTCAGTCTTTCTGGAGAGAGCAATCTTTTCCCATTTAGAAAAGTGTAGTATACACAATCCTCTGTCCATTGAGTCTCTCCTGTGTATTTATCCCAAAGAAACTCATCAGATCTACAAGGAAATTGCTCGTTACAGTATTGTTTTCTGGGGTGAGGAGTTGGAAATGAAGTTGGTGCCCCTCACAGGGAGAGCAGAGGTGACACATGATGGGCGAACAGCATGGGGTATTTTGCAGCAGTCAAACCCAGCCAAGTTACTATGAGATGGCAGCTTGGATGGATCTTGAAGACAGAATGCTCAATGAAAAATGTGAGAAAGAGGCCACGTACGGTGGTTCACATCTGTAATCTCAGCACTTTGGGAGGCGGAGGCAGGTGGATTGTGAGACCAGGAATTCCAGACCAGCTTGGGCAACATGATGAAGCCCCATTGCTACAAAATACAAAAAAAAGAATGTGGTAGCACACTCCTGTAGTCCCAGCTACTCAGGAGGATGAGGTGGGAGGACGGCTTGAGGCTGCAGTGAGTAGTGATTGTGCCACTGCACTCTAGCCTGGGTGACAGTAAGACACTGTCTCAAAAAAAAAAAAAAAGAAATGTAAGGAAGAAAGTGAGCTACAGAATATAATACCACTCACATAAATAAAGTACAAGTATACAAAATAACAACATATATTTTATAGGAACACTGATCAGCAAAAATGCACCAAAGATACTGGAATATTTGCCTATGTGAAAGTGACAGGAAAAGAAGGAGGGTGGTTTGTGTAGATAAAGGAATACATTTTTTTAAATGAATGAACAAATAAAAAGTGTGTGGAACTCATAAACAGCTGGGTAAAGGTCATTTTAATAGATACATCATTGAAGAAGTTTCTGCTTCATCATTTCAAATTTGGTTAATTTGTGTTGTACAAAGATTTTTAAAACTACTGCCATTTCCAAATTGTTCTCATGATATCTTACTGTGTAATGGAGTTTGAAAGATAATTCTAAAAGCAAAACTGTGTTAATCTGTTTAATTTTAAAGATTAAATTTTAGAAAATACAACACCTAAAAGGAAAAGGAAGGGAAATCACCAAGTCAGACGATGACCAGATAGCCCATTCGGGTGCAGTAAATCATTTAAAACAATGGTTGTCATCTGTAGTCTTTCCCTTGCAGACATTATACATTTCATGCTGAACTGTGAACTCATTTACTCCTATTTTGTCCTTTTGGGGGTGTCACCCTCTCTATGAACACCAGCGTGTCTAACTTCCCTGAGTCACCGCCACTTTGCCTTCTTAGGGCCAGCGTTGGAGACCACGGCCCGACCTCCCATCCCCAAATGCCTGCTCTCACTGCTGATTTCCTGAAGGCCTCTCTGTCTCTATGAATCCATTAATAAAATGCAAATTGCTCATTGAAGGGAACTCTTAGTGGAAGTAGATTGGTCAATACTCTTGGATGTGCGGATGGTTGGAAAGCAGCCAACAGCTGGGCAAATGCAGAGAGGAAGAGAGGATTAGGATGGAGGAAGGAAACTGAACAGGGCAGTGAAAACACAGTCGCCCCTCATGCTTTTCTGAGGCTGCTTCTCTCCTGGTAAGCTTCAGCGTCCTGTGGAAGATGAGCGAGGGGCATGGTTGGCTGTGGGTTTCCACTCAGTCGGGTCCAAATGATATCAATTTTCACCTTCCTGTGGGTTTCCTGAGACTCCACTGCAGCTTCCTATGTTTGTTTTCCCGAAGGCTTGACGGGTGCTGAGGCTGCTTCCCTGACCGCGACTGTGAGGTGAATTCTGCAGCTCTGTGTCCACTGGCTTTTCAACACAGTCTCGCCTTGCTGGTGGCCTTCAGTTTGAGACGCGCCACCACCCCCAGCTCCATTTTCGGCTGACTGTCCAACTTTTGAGCCCCTGTCTTACCTGGTGTGGGAAACAGTCCTAATGGTGCCACACACCCTCACCCTCCAGGGCCACGCACACAGGTGTCTGCGGTGGTCAGGTCTTGTTTGCTGCCAGTCAAAGGTGACAAACTTCTCTGGGTCTCCAGCTGATGGTCCCTGGGGTTCCTCAAGCTGGGGAGGATCCCTGCTCTTGTGCACTCTGTCTGGGGCATCTGGGCTTCTAGAGGCAGCTGCAGCCAAGGATAGTTTGAGCATACCCTCCCCTCTGAAAGAATAAGAAGGAAACTATTCCAATAAATGTAGGAGGATGGATGCGTAGCCATTTCCCCAGTTGGTCTCTCGCTCCATGTACTTCTTTTCCGTAGGCCCAGTGAACTGTTGCAGTGTGGTATACTGAGGAAGGTGTCAGAGAGGGCTCTGTTTAATCGTCTTAAAATAGGATTTCTGGGATGGGCATGGAGTTTGAGACCAGCCTGGGCAGGCAACGTGGTGAAACCCTGTCTCTACAAAAAATAGAAAAATTAGCTATATGTGGTGGCACATGCCTGCAGTCCCGGCTACTCAGGAGGCTGAGGTGGGAGGATCACTTGAGCCTGGGATGTGGAGGCTGCAGTGAGCCATGAGTACACCATTATACTCCAGCCTGGGCAACAGAGTGAGACCCTGACCCCCCTACCCTCCAACCCCCCAAAAAATCTTCTGGAATAGAATTTTGATGTTGTCCTTAGTTCAGAAAATTCACTCATAATATCTCGCCATCATGTCCCCAGAACCATACAGTATGGGAGCTGGAAGTCCTCTGCCCTCAACTACTGGTGAGAGAGCCCTTGAGG
Organism: Alouatta palliata; assembly: GCA_004027835.1. NCBI lineage: Eukaryota > Metazoa > Chordata > Mammalia > Primates > Atelidae > Alouatta > Alouatta palliata. The sequence continues at coordinate 25,737 of PVKV010019621.1, read as the reverse complement.
CAAAGAGCCTTGCCTAATCCCACAGCTATACAGTGGCTATGCAAGGTCAGAGCCCACAACTCCAGGCGTGAATTTCAAGACTCCTTTACTCCTTTGACCCTACGTAACTCTAATATACGCAATGGGGACCTGGTTAATCAAAGGGGACTTTGAGAATAGGAAACTGGTGTTAAAAGGTGATTTAAGCAGATTTACTCATTATTTGTGTAAAACCTGACACACCGTACACAATTATAGGATATTGGATTGTTTAAGTACTCAGCACTAGTAAAGGGCTTTTTTTGCTTTCTTAAAAATACAGATGATGGGGAGGAAAGCAGCAAATCACACTGCCATGTGTGTACCTGTGTAACAATCTTGCATGTTCTTCACATGTACCCCCAAACCTAAAATGCAATAAAAAGTATATATATTAAAAAAAAAAAAAAAAAAAAAAAAGTATACATGGAAATTTGCTTGGGATGGAGCAGGCATTGCGGATGACCAACAGGTGGCAGTGTTTCCCTGCTTTATCCAGTCCCGCCAGTCTGTTCAGGGGAGGTATACTGTCCGTGGGTCTGGGCTAGACTCTGATCAAAGGATTTTTTTAGAAACCCTGCCAGGTGGAGCAATCAGACAGTGCCCGTCAGGGTCCTCCCTGAGCCTCCCGCACCCATTTGCCACCAGGTGGTAACAGAAGGGTTCAGGGTAAAGCACGCTCCTTCACAACCCCCCCCTTCATCTCTGAGAGGAAAGGGTTGAGGAAGACGGAAAAGCTATGCTGACCATGCTGGCTTAACTGGATTGTTTATTCAAGTTTCATTTAGAACATGTTTTGAAATATTTCTTTTCCATTTACTTTTAATTTGAAAGCACAGAAGGGCATGTTCGAGGTAGGAGGTGAGATCTGGTGAGACTTGGCAACCTGTCCACTGTGAGGTGCTGTCTGGTGATGAGGAATGCAACCAGCTGGGTCACTGGGCTGAAGGGACTGGTCCAGGTCAGGTGTGGATGCAGGAAGGAGAGGAAAACCACACCAAAACACACAGACCATTGCCTGTTCCCTGTGTGCCCCAGACCGAAAATAGGAATAGCAATAATAACGGCAAACCTTTATTGTGGGCTTACTAGGCGCCAGGCACTGTTAAAAGTTTTTCATCTATTTCTTACCACCACCAGGAAGGTAGATACTATTACTATACCCATTTGACAGATGAAGGAAAGTTGAATTTCAGAGAGAAAAACCTGACCGTATGATTAGTAACAGAGCCAGAATTTGAACCCTAAGCCTAGGGAGTCTGACCCGTGCTCCTGCCACTGGTTGACTCCAGCTGTCCTGAGCAGAGGAGAGCAGAGCCTTGTGAAGCTGAGGTTTGCCGCAGCAGCTATGGGAGGCCCTGTTTCTTTAGAAAGAGCCATATTCGCTAGCTGAGAAGGAACTTTGTGTGGAGTCGGCCTCTGTGCAACAGGGCACCCTGTCCTGGGAGGGTGCATAGTTCACATGTGGATTAAGAGGACTCAATGATTGGAGCTTCATTATTGCTTAAGAATTAGACTTACCATTTTGGAATGATAACTGCAAATTTTTGTGGTTTTCCTAAATAGAGGGGGCCCATCCCAAAATGAAAGCACTGTGGACAGGCTGCATGGAGTCTTGTGGGGTCCTCAGGGCGGCGTGGAGTGCCTACCCACACTGGGGAGGTCCGTGAGGAGCCACAGCCTAAGCCAGGATTTGGCATGAGCAATGCTGAAACCTTCCATTTGACACTGGAGGGATACTTGCGACGGTTTCTAGACTGGAGAGCGTGTTCCCTCTCTTGGACCGTGATATCACACAGTACTCAATCTGGGGTAAAACATCTCACCTTTGTATCTGGTTTGTGTTTGTGACTTCTTCTCCTCCACAAGATGTGGTTTAGGCCTCTAGTCATTCAATCCTTCTGAAAGCCTTTACTGATACTTCTTATGTACCAGGCTTATATGGGGAGAATTATAATAATAATAATAATCAGCAGCAGCAATGCCAGCTATCATTTATTAAATCCCTGTCACATACCACGTCCTATCCCAGGGGTCTTTAAACCTTAGGAAGCTGATCTGCTCTGGATTCATAGTAGGTGGCTCTGGTCTCCCTTGTTTTCACCAAACCCTATGAGGGAGGCACTACTAGTATCCTCATTTACATATGAAGAAATTGAGGCACACGGAGGTTAAGTAACCTGCCCAAGGTCATATATTTAGAACATGTGGAACTCGGATTTCAGCCTAAATGTCCGGGGTCCTTGGGCTCAGCCACTGTGCTACGCTGCATATGTGTGGTACATGAGTGAGAAAAGCGTCCCTGAGGGAGGTCTAGAAAGTGGCTGTCAAAGGTGAATGGCAACTACTAGGAAAGAAAATGAGCCATCCTCCAGAGTTTGAACCCAGATGTCTAACTCCTCAGCTCTGTTCCTAACCACTTGTGCTAGACTGTCTGTGTTAGAGAAACAGAACCAGTAGGATGTATAGATAGTTATATATTGTATATAACAAGGAGCTGGTTCAATGGTTACGGAGGCTGAGAAGTACTAGGATACATATATTTATATTTATAGGTATAGTGAAGAAGCGGTTCAGGTGATTATGGAGGCTGAGAGGTTCTGATCTGCCATCTGCAAGCTGGAGGCCCAGGAAAGTATAATTCAGTCTGAGACCAAAGGACACAGAAACAGGGGAGCCAAGGTGTAAGCCCCAGTCTAAGGGTAGGAGAAGATGGGATGAGCTGTCCCAGCTTAAGCAGTGAGGCAGGAAAACAAACAGGTGAATTCCTCCTTTCTCGGCCTTTTGTTCTATCCAGGCCCTCAATGGACGATGCCCACTCACACTGGGGAGGGGAGTCGTCATTGTGGGATTACGGAGCCCAGCGACTCAAACGCCAGTCTCACCTGGGAACATCCCCACAGACACACCCAGAAATAATATTTAATCTGGGCACCCCAAGGCTCAGTCAAATTGACACATAAAATCAACTGCCTATTGAAAAGTGTATTAGGATGCAAGTTTGGATCCTACAGCAAAGACAGAAACAGCAGTGGACAAAGCAAGAAAGAAGCTGGTTTCTCTTTCATGAAGTTCAAGCCTAGTGGTCCAGGGCTGGTATGCTGGTTCAGTTATGTCAGAGACCCAGGCTCTGTAATCTCATTCCACAGCCATCCCCAACACGTGGCTTCCGTCTTATTGTGTAAGCGGCAATGACTCCACTTACCATGTCTGCATTCCAGTCAAGGGAGAAGGGGAAGAGGAGGGGAAGCAGTCTCTTTCTCTTTGAAGACACCCTTTGGAAGCCATTTACCTCATTTCTTCTGACATGGCAGTAGTCAGAACTAATTGACTGTACCTTGCTGCAAGGCAGACTGGGAATACGTTATTAGTGGCCCGAAGTTTTACACTTCTGTAAGATAGAGAGAATAAATAGTGGAGTATATCTAGCATTCGACTCCACAGGAAGTATTTACCAGAGGTGAGGCATGTAGAGGACCAGATGAACGAGGCTGTTACGAGCGTACCAGTCCCTGCTGCAGAGTTAAAGGTGTGGGACCTAGAGTCAGGCTGCTTGAGTTTGGATGCTGGTTGCACTGTCCCTGTGTGTGTGATTTTAACCACAAGTTACTTTATTGTAAAATTGGGAAAATAAAACCTTATTTAGATGTCATGAGTATTAAATGAGATAATCCATCTAAGTTTTCTTTCTTTCTTTCTTTTTTTTTTTTTTTTTTTTTTTTTTTTTTTTTTTTTTTTTTTTTTTTTTTTTTTTTTTTTTTTTTTTTTTTTTTTTTGCTTAATCTGGGTTCTCTGGAAAACAGAACCTGATGCAAAGTTAAAGTACTAATGGTTTTTAATGAAGTTCAATAATAGGGCAGCCAGCGTGAGGCAGGAAGGATGGGAAGCGAATGCAGGGCCCCGCTGCTGACCTGAGCAAGGTTTCACGAAGACACAGCCTGTCAGCTGGCCCCAGGAGATGCCTTTTGGACAGGCTGGGGAAGGAATAGAGGGTGACTTGATCTGCAGCATCCCTCCTGACTCCTGTCCTCAACTAATCCAAGTTCATCCCCTGTGGAGTTGAATATCCCATACTTTGGGGTTGCATCACCTGGCCCTTTTAGAAACCGCTGAGGAATCCATCCCCCGTGCGCTGTGGTGTGGCTCTTCTTCCAGGTCTGGGAAGGGTGCATGGAGCCATCGGCTCTGGCTGCTGGGCAATCATTCCACGCCCTCCTGTGGAATCATCTGGTACAGTCAGTTGATACAGGGGCTGCAGAGGTAACATGGATAATGGAGGGGGGAAAGAGTTAGAACTTAAGCAGTCTAAGGCAGCTCGTAAGATGCCTCGAATCCATTATTATCATGTGTTGGCAAGAATAGCAGCTTTGACATTAGACAGCACTGCCATTCTCTAGCTACGACACCTTAGGTGTAATGTACCCTCACTGAGATTTGGTTTTCTCACATATAAAGATGTGCTGACGACACCGGCTTCACAAGCTATTATGAGGATTAAATAATGCAGTTGATGTGAAAGGACCTGGTGCTATGCCTGGTAGACAGCAGCTTCCTGCCTGGTCTCCCGCTTTGTGGTTGTGGGAACCAGATCCTCCTTCCCCTGCCAGTTTTTGGTATGTGCAATTGACACGTATCTCATGCATCTTTTGATCTTCTGTAAAGAGCCATGAAAAGCCATGCTAACAGGACTTTAAGGTAAGTGTCCTATGCCCTTCCAACAAGATAGCCACTCCTAGAGTATTTCTGTGTTCAAATTCTAGAACCAAGATGATCACCCTGGGAAGGGGAGGAAGCTTCTGGCTGCTGTTCAGGAGAGCTTCTCCAATTCCAAACCAGGCATTGGTGAACACCCCCTCCGGAGCTACTTGAGGGCAGGCAACATATTTACCTGATTCACTGCTATATCCCCAAAACCTAGCCCAGAAAATAAAGACCAATGAAAAGAGTGAACTTTATTTAGTATTTTGCGATGTGCTAAGTACATTCTAAGCATGTTCGTGACTCTACTTTAAGTCTTATAACAACCCTTTAAGAAAAGAATTAATGTTAATGCCATTATTCTCCAAGCAAGGTCACCAGGCCACCTTCACCAGAATCACCTGAAGGCTTCTCAAAATGCAGATTTCTAGTCTACCCCAGATGTGAGACAGGACCTCTGGTGTGGGGCCTAGAAGCTGGTGTTTTTTTTTGTTTGTTTGTTTGTTTGTTTTGAGGTGGAATCTCGCTGTGTTACCCAGGCAGGAGTGCAGTGGCACAATCTTGGCTCACTGCAACCTCTGCCTCCCAGGTTCAAGCAATTCTTCTGCCTCAGCCTCCTGAGTAGCTGGGATTACAGGCATGCCCCACCATGCCCAGCTAAATTTTTTTATTTTTAGTAAAGATGGGGTTTCACCATGTTGGCCAAGCTGATCTCGAGCTCCTGACCTTATGATTCACCCGCCTTGGCCTCCCAAAGTGCTGGGATTCCAGGTGTGAGCCACCAGACCCATCCCAGAAGCTGCATTTTTAACAAGGTGCCCAAACTGCCTCTTCTTACCTGGAAGCTCTCAGGTCTAACCCCTGACCCAACTTCCTTTTGAGATCCCAACAGACCAAATCCTACAGTGATGTGCATTATTCATCTCCAAGTGAGAATATTTCCTTTAACCATTAACCCTCTACCACACATAGAGAAGTTGAGTGATTTTTGCCCTGTGATATGGAATTAATAACAGACAGGCAGTCACAGCTCTAGAACCCAGACAGCAGTTCTTTCCAACACATAGTAATGTATTAGATACATCTATGAGCTGCCCCAGATTCTTTAAGCTCTAAGACTTCTGGCCCAAAGTAAGCTTGAGTAGGGAGTCATCCAAACTGGATTCAGAAAGGCTTAGAAACTTGTGTTGCTGTTGTGTTGTTAGCTCTCTATAGCAGCTAATGACTATCTTTCCAGGCACCAGTGCAGCCATGAGATGGATTCCTGACTTCCTACTACATGAGCCTGACACTAAGCCCTCATATGTTAGTCAGGGTTTTCTAGAGGGACAGAATTAATAACACACACACACACACACACACACACACACATACATATATCATATGCATGATCACAAGGTCCCACAGTAGGCTCTCTGCAAGCTGAGGAGCAAGGAAGCCAGTCCAAGTCCCAAAGTTGAAGAGCTTGGAATTCCATGTTCAATGGCAGAAAGCATCCAGCATGGGAGAAAGATGTAGGCTGGGAGGCTAGGCCAGTCTCTCCTTTTCATGTTTTTCTGCCTGCTTTATAGACTGGCTGCGCTGGCAGCTGATTAGATTGTGCCCACCCAGATTGAGGGTGGGTCTGCCTTTCCCAGCCCACTGACTCACATGTGAATCTCCTTTGGCAACACCCTCACAGACACACACAGATCAATACTTTGCATCCTTCAGTCCAATCAAGTTGACACTCAGGATTAACCATCACACTCCACAGAAGCTGAAGAGCCTCCTAAGATAGAGAGTGAGGGACCTGGGGTTCCTGTACCCCACGAAAGGAGTACAAGGGACTTGCTCTTGGCCCACTTGGGCACAGGGTTAGACCTCAGAATTTCTGGGTAAGGACGGCATCTGGGCACCCTGGTAAAGTTCGGAGGGGAGACCCTGGACATCTGCATTGTAAAAAGCCCCAGGTGATTTTGGAAAAGGTGCCCTGGTGGCCTCTCATGGAGAATCCTGGGTGTACCCGCTGCAGCGACTTTAGTACCTTCACTGTCGTCTGGACCTGGGCTCCAAGGCCCTGCTACCGGAGGATGCAGGGGACTTTTAAAGGCATAAATGTGTATTTCTTTCTTCCAGGAATTTTTAAAACTAGTTCTAAATAATGTAGTGAATGTTTAAAGAAATAGACAGAGGGCAGGGCAAGCCATTTGTCACGCTGAGCCTTCCTCGGGGCCCTTGTCGTGGCTCTGGAGGCACAACAATGGGAACCCGGAGAACCTTGTTAAAATCCCAGTCCCAGCCGCGACCAGCGCGTGCTCCCAGCCGCCCTCCTAATCTGCACAAGCGTTTGTTGACTTGAGTTTTTGGTTGATGTCTCATTCCCCCAAATATAAAATAACTTGGAAAAAAAGGGAGCCAATGAAAGCCGAGGAAAAATGGGCTGTCAGAGCAGACTCAAGATTAAAACCATTCATGCCTTTCATGCGGCTTGGGTAAGCCAGTGGAGAGATTTGTTGCAGAGATATGAGTTTTCCCCTCCTCTAATTGAGGTCAGGGGAAGTTTCTGTTCTCCCATATATCCCCACAGTGGGACAGGATTTCCCACGCCCATCAGAGACACCTCAGCCCCACCTTACCAGAAACAAGGACAAAGTTCACTTGACGTTGGATCTCTCCTTCCTTTTGAGGTCCTGACTACCAAATTGCACAAATTAGTGTGCCTTATTACCTGCAAGTGAGAATGTTTCCTTTAACCATGTTAAAGGAAAGGAAAGCTTCTATCACTTAATCCAATGCTTGTCAGTGCTAAATTGCCTTTCTTGTATATAAAAGCTCTCTGGGATCACAGGAGGCAGGATGTCATTGCTGCTGTTAGTTACATGGTTGACTTCTTTCTGATGGGTCTAAATTGTTACCTTAGTGACTTCCTGCCATGCTGGATCCAAGCTTTGTGGGGCCTGAAGCTTACAGAATTTTAGAGGCTTTCTAAAACAAAATACACACTAAAAATCTAGGTATAAAAGTATTTAAGTCACAACGAATCAGAAATTCCACAAAGATCAAATTCAAACAGCATGCTACTTTTATTAACTCTTTGAAACACCCTTAGATCACTATATTGACACTTCATTCCCTTCATTCATTCCCCCCTTTTTTTTCCTTCCATACTCTTCAATCGCCTCTTCACATAAGAACTTTGTGAGTTTTTTGATGGAGAGAAGAGAAAGATAACTCACTTTTCCTGAAACATGGTGGGAAACATTTCTTTATTGCGCTTTACCAAAGTTTCCTCCAGCTCTTTATTGGCAATGTTACACACATTTTCAGGTTTGTTGTCAAATGTTTGAAACCTGGTGTCAAGTTTCTCATGTGACCTGTGAGAACTGGATGAATATTCCACACTCTCGCTCTGTCCGTCCCAAATTCTACCTCTCCCTCACCGTGGCTGCACAGCCTCTGCCTTGCACCTCTGGGGCAAGAGGGCAGTGAGATTTCCTGAAGCCATTCCTCAGAGCAGCTAGCAATTACTTAACACATAGAAGTAACTGCGGACCGCATAAACTGTCTCAAGAAACCCCAATTAAATGTTTCCTGCATTTAATTCCCCTTAACCAGATGCTCAGGACGTCCTCTGTCACTCTAACAAAAGGCGCTGTGTGATGATGAAGGGGACATCAGCAGGGAAAGAGGTTAAGATAGCTTAAATCTAACGACACATGACATAGGAACACATTGCTGGGGTCCTTCCCAGATCCTTGAAGTGAGGCACTAAAGCGTCCTTCTCTTCAGGGTTAATCCTTCTCTGCCTGCTGCTGGGCCTGCGGAAGTGAAGTGGGCTCTTCCTGTCATGCTCTGTGGTTAGCACCTGTGCCAGAGACACACGTGGGCAGGGGCAGGCCTGTGCGTGGCTGCCCCTGGCACAAGGACAGCTCTCAGCTCAGCCTGGGGAGCAGGGCAGGGAAGGCCTTTCAATCCCCACCTCCTTTGCTGAGATACAGGAAACTCAGGCCCTCGATTTCCTGGCATCAAAACAGCTTGGGAAGTGGCTGCTTCCACGGTCTGGTGATTTCTGCCCCAAGGAGAAGCAAGGCACACTTGGTTTCTCTTATGGTCCAAAGGAAGTGTGTGGGGGAGAAGGGGAGCTGGGGGGTTGGTGCTGGCCTAATGTCCTGTGCGGAATGGCGTTACAGCAGTCCAGTTTGAAGGCTCTGGTCATGGGAATGGCTTCTTGGGAGAGCTCCACGTGTCAGGAAATTACTTATCAGATGTAGTGGTGATAATAGGACACACCTGGCAATGTTTGAGGACACCGAGAAGGCATTGAGACGGACGGTTTTTTTTTTTTTGAGACGGAGTCTTGCTCTGTCACCAGGCTGGAGTGCAGTGGCGTGATCTCGGCTCACTGCAACCTCTGCCTCCCGGGTTCAAGCTATTCTTCTGTCTCAGCCTCCCTAGTAGCTGGGATTACAGGTGCCCACCACTGTGCCCAGCTAATTTTTGTATTTTTAGTAGAGATGGGGTTTCACCATCTTGGCCAGGATGGTCTCGATATCTTGACCTTGTGATCCATCCGTCTGGGCTTCCTAAAATGCTGGAATTACCACCATGCCTGGCCTAGGGTTTTTTTAGGCTAAAATAATTAGGTAACACCCCTAGGTGTCCTTTAGAGGCCTCCAATTGGTTACTCCCTATGAAGGATTGGCCTGCAACCAATCAGAGGCTGAAGTGGAGACTTCTGTCTTATTACAGGAGCCAGGATGTGGCTTGTATGCTACCTAATCCTGCCCAGAACCGTCTGTACCTGTTCTTCTGCTTATGCCTTAACCCTTGGTTACCCTAAATTCCTCTTCTGCCTCAAGGCCTCATGATAGGGCAGCTGCCTTTGGAAGGGCATCACGCTATGCTACTGTGATGACCACACCACAGTGAGAATTTGTTCTTTAGCTAATTCCATAGACTTGGTGTCTGGAAATATCAAGAAGGGGACCAGCCTTGTAAAGGGTTAGTAGGAGAATGTGGGAGGGTCCAGGGCTCCATCCTCTCACCCCCTCTTGTTCTTCCTTCAGGGTGAGGGGCCCTAAGCAGTCTGTGAGTAGTAGGCAGGTCCTGGTGTCAGAAGTGAGGGGAACATAAAGAGAGGGAGATGGAGGTGACAGAGACTTAGAGGGACATTTCAGTCACTTCATGGACCGGTACCACTTTGTGGGAAATGAATCACTATATATGGAATGTTAAAGTTATTACAGAAAACAGGATAAACTTTGACCCCCCCTTTTGTTCATTTGTGGATTAAGTGGTATAATACTTGATTTTGGCATTTGAGTCTTAAGATTATGTAACCTAGCTACTTCAGGATGGCCTTAGAATATTTTTCTGATAAGGTGTTCTGTTTCCTGACTCTTCCTTGCAAACAAAATGATAGTGACACTTTATCCTGATTTTTTTCTTCTTTTTGGTTTATGCCTATTCTATTTTATTTAAATGTGTATACATAAAGTTAAAAAAAAACAACGGGAATCTCCCAGAGATCGAAGTCTTCTGTTCCTAGAGCCCTGCTGGGGAAGACAGGAAGTGCCGCAGTTCACAGCTGGCACCAAAGTGACCAGGTTCTCGGACTGCCCAGGGTCTGGGCGATGCTGACTATTCAGTCCGCCACACTCACCTCTTCATCTTCTCTCCCTCCCAGTCTCCCTTCTCCTTAGAGAGTCTCTTTCCTTTTTCAAATATCACCTGAGTCCCAGTTCCTCTCCCTTGTACTGAAGTGACACAGAAGTGAACAAGCTCCTACCAAGTCCCCAACCAATCGCTAATAGGTTAGACATTATCCTAGGTGTTTATGTTGAATTTTCCTAACAACTCAGAAAATTGGGTTTACTATTCCCATTTTACCAACATGGAATTAACACCTAGCACGGTCTCTGAAAGCCTCTGCTTATTTTGCAGAACAAATGAATGAACAGAAGCACCAAGAAGATAAGTGGCTGATCCATGATCACACAGTTCCCAAGTGGTTTAGCCTTGGTTTGGCTCCAAACTTGCACCCTGCTTGGCCTTTTAAATTGGGTGGGGTTGAGAGGTTACTTCACCTCTGGTTCTGTTACCAAACCCAACTTGGGTCTGCTCTCCTAATGCACGGAAAAAAGCCAAATACTGACACCAGGATTTGCAGTGAGAAAAAGTGAGACATCTATTGCAGGGTGCCAAGCAAGGAGAATGAGCAGCTAATGCTTAAGACCTGAACTCCCTGATGGCTTCCAAGCAGGGGTTTTTAAAGGTGGCAGGGCGTGGGTGGGGTGGGGGCTCTCCAAAGTGAGAGAATTTCTGGAACTTTTAAAATATACTTTTTGGCTCTAGTCTGTCTGAGGTCACTGTGAAGACAGTTGGCATTTTCCATCAGGTGGGAGTCCTGGTTTCGTAAAGACAACTTCAGGACATATGTCAAGATGTTATCTTTAGTTTCTGTAGGGAAATAAACATCTTGTGACTCAACTTGGGTGGCTGTTAAAGTTATTATGATCTTCGCATTTAGTGGGTTATATATTTAATTCTCTAATGGCTGGCTGTAGGGCTAGCTGGGTGCCTGGAATTTCCCTTGAAGGTACTCAAAATTTTTCCATGCTGGGCAGGGGACAGTGGTTGGGGGAGCCCAGGAGGCCCCTAAGACGGTTCCCTGCTTGTCTCAATTCTGGAGACTGAGGAGGGCGAAAATCACCTGGTGAGCGCTGAACAGGCCCGGGAGACAAGCAATTCAGAACGGAGTGAAGACCACCTGGGGACCATCAACCAGGCCATCCGGAGGCAAAACGCCTTATCCAGGGAATTCAGAAGTCATCAAACTTCCCTAGTGTCTAAAGTTGGCACCTTTAAGCTGGAGTGCAGTGGCTGTCACCTGTAATCCCAGCATTTTGGGAGGCCAAAGCAGGCGGATCACTTGAGGTCAGGGGCTCAAGACCAGCCTGGCCAACATGGTGAAAACTTGTATTTGCTAAAAATACAAAAATTAGGCGGGCGTGGTGGCCCGCGCCTGTAACCCCAGCTACTCGGAGGCTGTGGCAGAAGAATCGCTTGAATCTGGGAGGCAGAGGTTGCAGTGAGCCGAAATCATGCCACTGCACCCCAGCCTGGGCGACAGAGCAAGACTCCATTTCAAAAAAATAAATAAAATAAAATAAAATTGTCATATTTAAACTTCTAGAGGTTCCAGGCCTCTTTCAACTTTTATAAGCAACTAAAATGTCTATATATCTCCAGAATGCTGTGTGGAAACTCATTTCACAGCCCTAAGCTCCCACCTTAAAAGGTCCATAAAATGCTCCTAAGGAAAACCCACCAGCGTGCGCTCAGTCATGTCGCCGAGGTGCTCCACTGCACCCCTTTGCAGTGTTCTTCCTGTCTAATAAACGTTCCTTTTTCAAATCTATACTGTCGTTGGTAAATTCATTTTACTAACCCTCCAGTCGACCACTTCCCGGTGCGGGACTCCGACACCTGGCGGGCTGAGACAGAGGCAGGCAGCCCCTCTCCGCTGCCTCCTCTCCCTGCTGAGCTCACGAATGCTCTTGCCTGAGTTTCTCCTTTTTCTTTTCCATTTCGTCCTTTACCAAGGGCACAGCTGCTCTTCCCAGGGACGGTTGGGTCCATAGAATCAGCTGCCTCTAGGAGAGCCATGTGAGGTGACCAAAGAGCTGAGGGGAAGGAAAGAGAGGATCCAGTGCGCCTCGTCTTGGTCCCACACACCCAGGGAAAGGGTTTCAGACAGGCCTAGTGGATGCTCACGCTCGGCCTATTTCGGGAAGGCTCCTCGTGTGGGCGGCAATGTGCTTCATCAAAACTCGGACGTTGAACCCCTAACCCATAACACCTCAGAATGTGACTGTGTTTAGAGACTGGATTTCCAAAGAGGCGATCAACTTTAGAGAGACCCTTAGGGTGAGCCCTAATCCAATCTGGCTGCTGTTCTTATAAGAAGAGGAAATTGAACCTGCAAGGAGCCATGAGGGCCTTGTGCACAGAGGGATGACAGCGTGCAGAGGCCACAAGAGGGCGCCCTCTGCAAGCCAAGGAGAGACCTCAAAAGACACTAACCCTGAATAGGAAATTGATCTTGGACTTCTGGCCTCCAGAAAAGAGAGAAAATACAGACAGAGAGAGAGAGAGACGAGAGAGAAAGACCACAGAGAGAAACGAGAAAGAGAGAGAGAGAGAGAGAGAGAGAGAGAGAGAGAGAGAGAGAGAGACAGTGTTGTGGCAGCCCGAGCAAAGGAATAAAATTTTTGTTCTAATGTTCTCAAAAAACTTAGTTCATCTGTACAATTGAAAATTTGAGAAACTGACCACTTACAAATACTTTGGGTTTTTTTGAGACAGGGTCTCACTCTGTCACCCAGGTGGAGTGCAGTGGCACAGTCACAGCTTACTGCAGCCTCAACTTCCTGATCTCAAGTGATCCTCCCACCTCAGCCTCCCAAATAGCTGGGACTGCAGGCATGTGCCACCATGCCTGGCTAATTTTTAAATTTTTTTGTAGGGACAGGGTTTCACCATGTTGCCCAGGCTGGTTGGTCTCAAACTCCTGGGCTCAAGCGATCCGCCCACCTCAGCCTCCCAGAGTGCTGGGATTACAGGTGTGAGCCACCATGCCCAGGCCAACAAATACTCTTTTGAGGGAGGCAGTCAAGCTGAGCAGTTTCTACAAGTTTTTTTTTTTTTCTTTTTCAACAGAAATCAATCATTTCTCATCTTAGCTTCTAGTAATTATACAAGAGCAGTTCAAACCTTAGTATGCATCAGAATCAGCAGCGGGCTTGATAAAACTGATACTGCTGAGCTTTGCTCCCTGAGTCTCCGGTTCAGTAAGTCTGGTGTAAGGCCTAAGAATGTACATTTCTACAGAGTTCTCAGGTGGTACCGATGCTGCTGGTCTTGGGATCATATTTTGAGAAACAATACATTCTATTTTAATTCCACCATTCATGATTATTTTTTATTTCATTTTTTAGAGACAGGGCCTCACTCTGTTGCCAAGGCTGTAGTACAGTGGTGCAGTTATCATAATCTTGAAGTCCTGGGCTCAAATGGATCTCATGCCTCAGCCTCCTGAGTAGCTGGGACTACAGACCCACGCCACCACCACGCCTGGTAATTTTTTTTCCTTTGCAGACACAGGGTCTCGCTGTGTTGCCCAAGCTGGCCTCTAACTCCTAGCCTTAAGTGATCCTTCCACCTCAGCCTCCCAAAGTGTTGGAATAACAGGTGTAAGCCCACACCCCAGCCTAATTCCACCATTAATTTTTAAGTGGTTTCTGTTGTGCTTAAAACTTCTTGGAGGAGACTTAGGCAGCCTTCTTCCCCTGTGTCCTCTAATGAGGAGTGGGCACTGTGAGGCAGGGTTCTCGGCTAGGGGGTTTGGTCCTCCCGTTTGGGGCTATTTCCTGGCCCTGCCCACCCAGGATGGCGGAAGAGAGCTGTGGTCATCTGAAAGGACACAACAGCAGGATGTGAGGGCCCAGGCGACAGGGTAAAGAGCTACCAGCATGCGTGGCTATTCTCAGGCCTAGAATTTATGTAACTGGAACACAAAGTCTCAATCCCTAGGGCCAGAGAGGGATTTGGGTCAATGGGAAGTCGAAAACAGCACAAAAATGAGCCCAAGTAGCTCCGTGCACGTGAAGCAGAAACTCAGCCTCTGCATGGGGAGTGTGAAATGGGAAATAATTAAATGTTGTCTGGTGCTCGTGTAGTCTGCAGGGTTGGGACATTTACCCAGGAGCCAGCTGGGAACATTTCATAGAACTGACTAATTGAGAAAGCAGCTTATTCCAAAATCAAAAATCAAAGCCATTTCATTCGGTTGCATGTAAAACGCCCACTCACACTGGAGTCATCTATTAAAACCAGAGGTACACAAGCGTGCTATAGTTGAGTCTTCTGTTGGTAAAGAATGCAATAGTACCCCCTTCCTTCCCTCCTCCCCAGAGAAAGCCACTTCTGGTTTGTTTTCTTTCAGACACTTTTCCATGCATTTGGCATGACTGGTACCTTTACAACAATTTAACCAAGTTGTAAATTTCTTGAGGACCTCATCCATGTCTTCATTTTACTAGGCCCAGTGCCTAGCACATAGTAGGTGCTCAGTAAGCGTGTCTCCGATACATCGAGTAAAGGAAAAAATAAATGAACTGGCTAATTTTCGGTGAGGGCAGTGAGAGTAAGGCAAAGAGCTCTGGCTGCTCAGCGCCTGAGAACCACAGACGCTTGCTCACACTTCAGTTCATGTTGATGTTAATTTCCTTCAAAAACCCCTGACATTTGTGTAGTGCATTGCAGTTCACAAAGCACGTTTTCATAATTCCCCTATCCAGGTCTCACCAACTCCTTTGTTGCCAACTTTTACTGGTCCCATGGGTCTGAAAGAGAGGCACAGATTGTAGCGTTCCAGTGGCTCTCTCAGAAGCAGGTGTGACAGCTGCCTCCCCAGTAAGAGAAAGACCTTTCAGTGTCTGCCTCCTAGGGACAGAGCCCCCTGGTGACTCTGAGGATGGCACAGGACTCTCCCAGCTAACACCACACACAGGCTCCCCCTTTTCATGCCACCCCTTTGCCAGCTGCAGCCTGTGTGGACGCAGACACTCCTGACCCAGGCTCCAGTGCCTGCACGTCTAGTAGCCTATATTTCAAACCCGGGGCACTCCTGGACATTCCCTCTTTGGCTGTGTGTGTGGTTATTTTTCAGACCCATTTACTGTTGCCCGGTGGCCTGCCAAGACCTTTAGGTGAAGACGCTGCCTCCTTCGCCTGCTCCCCTTTGTTCTTTTCAAACACACACTGTCAGGCTGGAATGCACATCCCCTTTGCTTCACCTTCCAGGTTTCCTACCCCTTTACCACAGAAAGGTGGTCTTTCGTGTATTCCACAGAAAAGAATCAGTATTTACCCCTTGTGCTGATTTTGCATCAAGGGTAGCATTCGGTGAAGGCGGCTGGGACTGCCTTGCATTTCAAAACTGTTTTAAAAGCAGAAGCTAACTCCACAGCCTATGCTGCCCTATTGGCTTTCCTACTTTTGCACCACAGTGAGCCAAGGAGAGCGCATGGCAGCCCCGTGGTCTCCATAAGGAAGGGAGAAGACCAGCACAGGGCATAAGGCTAAGGGTCCTTGGTGTCTGTGCTCCAAGTTCCTCTAGCCACCTTCCTGTTGGCTTCCCAAAGACAAAAGAAGCCTCAACTTTTCCCTCAGCAACCAGGGAACAGGCAGTAACCAAGTTCTCAGGACACCTTCTTGTTTAACTGCTTAACAGCACTAGCCGCATACTATTGAACACTGAGGAAGACAACTTTCAGGTGCTGGGAGTCAGGAGACAAGACCTGGGCGAGCGCTGCTTCTTCCATGTAGCCTTCCCTGATTCCCTGTTTGGTGTTGTTCTTCCTGTCTCCTCTCTGCCTCCCGAATACATTGCCTGCTTCTCCTTTAGAGCATTCACTGTGTGTCGTTCTGAGTTGCGGGTATGAATTGCAAGTCTTATGTGTTCCTGTAAACCTCTAACAGTGAGGACTGTGTGTCACCTAGGAAAGTGGTTTGCAACATGGTAGGTGCCTGAGGTTTGTTGGATTGAAATGAATTTTAAGTTTTAAATGTTAAGTTCTTACTATTTCAAACTCTCATCACAGCCAATCCAGGGGATGCTCCTTCCTGGGTTCTAAACAACACGGGGGCTTCCTGGGGTGAGGAGAGCTCCCCAGCACCTGGGCCTGGGAGCAGCTTGTGGCCTGTGTGTGGTGGGGTGGGGGTGGGGGTGAGGGGTAGGAGCAGCTGGCCTGGCTTCACCTTAGGGCTTTCCACCCTGCAGATGCTCAGGCTAGTGGGGGAGTCTGGTGCCGTCTTTCTCCGGGATCTGGACCCGCTCAGGAGCTGACTTTCTCTCTTTCCCTGCCCTTGTTTAGAGCAAAGCTCTGTCCTTGCCCTTTCCAGCTTCTGCCACGTGCTGCATGAGGCTTCAGACAGCACAGGTCTGTTTTTAGATTCTGCCTCACGTGTGTGCAGCTAACTTAATGAGCTCTCTATAGGGGTAGCTTTGTTGCTAAGGGCCAGTCACACGTTTCTCACCGTGTTGTGATGGAAACGTGATTAGATGCTGATCTGTGCTCAGCAGAACCTGCTGGAGTGTCTGGTTAGAGTGGCCTCTTCTACAGGGGCCTGCAGGATTTCACAGGCCCACAGACTCAGCCTTGTGATTTCAGCAGATGGACACAGGGTGGTAAAATGCAACAAGGTGGAGGGTTTTGGAAGACCTCAGATCCCTATGACTGAGGGCACTGATCCACTTCAACAGCTTTGCCTGAGCATGGTCTGCGGTGGGTACCAAAGACACAGGAGCTCTGTGGCCCCCGCCCCCCAGGAGCATGTAAGCAGTTGGGCAGTGACGGTAGACTGAAAGGGTTATTTAGTAATCTGAGGCTGCCTAGGCCGAAGGGAGACGGTTAGTGGGCCGGAGTGGTTAGAAAAGTTAGCACTTCAACCGGGTCCTGAAGCTCCAGCCTGGAGGATTGGGAGTGGGGGGGAGGAAATGTGAGGGGTCTGCAGCAGGGAAGGAGGGATCAGTGTGCAGCAGGGCTGGAGGCAGACGTGAACTCATCCGGCAAAATAACAGCGACAGCCACCATTCCTTGACTACCCTTTTTGGGCCAGGGTCCCTTCTAGGTTTTTCCTCTTTCCGTCCTCACAACCACCGTGAAAAGTTGGTGCTGTGATCCCACGTTATAGATGAGAACCGAAGCCTGGAGAGGCCCCATACACCGTTTGGGTCACACAGTTGGGAGGCAGCCATCCGAAGTTCACCCCCGGCTGTTCTGACTCCTCAGCCTGTGTTGGGATGGAGGGGAGTGGAGGGTGAGCTGCCTGGAAGAGAGAGAGGCCTGGGCTGGGGTAGAGAAGGAGGCTCAGCTTTAGGAGAGAGGGGATCGAGGCTGGAGAGCCAGGGCAGCTGCCCTGATGGGCTTGTCTGGGTCCTGTGGTTAAGGAGTCTGCAGAAGAAAGATGTACCTCTCATCTGCACCACATGCAAATTCCTGTAAAAAAATATTCCTTTGTGCATATTACTTCTCTGCACATATGAAAGTTGCATGTATCTGGCTGTGTACGGCTGTGCTTTATCATGTAGATACTATACTGGCATAGCAGTGCGTGCCTACGATCGGTGTATAACTAAACATGCGTATATTGGATGGAATGGTGTCAACATGTTTTACTGATGGGGTTTCTGATAAAAGGCCTTTGGTGTCTGTGGCTGGAGATGTTGTTTAGGGTGCTAAGGGAAGGGGCAGTCCCCATAAACCTCAGGAGTGAAAACTACACGAAACACCAGAAGAATGTGGAAGCTGGTGGGCAGCATAAATTCTGCCAGATCCTGGCGCCGGTCTAGTGAATCACAGAGGAGTGAAGCTGCCGATGAGGGACTGAGACCCGGAACTGGACCCATTCCCTGGTCAGGGAGGTCTAGGGGGACGCCGAAGCCAGCAGGCAGAAACTGGAATTGCACCAGTACAGCAAAGCGGACGCAGCCCCTGATGTGACTACAGGGTATCCTGGCACAGGCCAGGCTCATTCAGGTGGCCAGTGGGGTGGGGTTTGGGGTGTCAGCATCGAGCAGGTTTCTGGCCATGGGGTGGCGCCTGAGGCAGGAGAGTTGGCAGGAGCCAGGCAGGTCCCGGTGTTTAATGCACAGAGAAACTTTGCAGCATAAAGACAGGAACTAAGATGGCAATCCAGGGATCGACGCTGGTATAGCCGAGGCAGTGTGGCCTAATGGTTATGAGCATAGGCTTTAGTGTGAGAACAATTCAGGCTTAAACCCCCACTCTGCCACTTCGAAGCTGTGTGAACTCGTGTTCTGGGCCTCCCCGAGCCTCTACTCCTCACATGCGAAAAGGATAATGATACCTAGCCACAAGGTGGTTAGTAATAAGGATGAAATGAAACATGTCCTGTGTGTGTTTGGCACTGAATGACCTACGACAACTGCTATTATTGTTTTAGAAATATTATTTATTCTGGCAGGTCTTGGGAATAAGGCAGCTGCCTGGAAATCCTACCTGGGGCAAAGGCCAGAGCCGGGTCCGCCACATGGGTGACCAGTCGCCCAGCCCTTCAGTCCCTCCTGCCTCTGGTCAGGGCTGGGGAGAGCGGAGGCTCTGGTCTAATGAGAAATTAGACCAGGTAGAACAGCAGCTCCCAAAACCTGAGTAAGCATAAGTTGTGACGAGGTGATTGCCCTCTAATGACAGCAATTACAGGGCCTGCTCGAAGTGTCTCACCCAGCCACGCCTCCCTATCTCAGTGTCTCTGCCCCAGCCACTTCCTCTGTCCAGCCTGCTTCTTCCACAGTCTCTGCCAGGTTGCTTCCTTTATGCCATTGATAAATTTTGGCTGTCACCTTTCCAGAGAAGCCCTTCCTGACCACTCCCTCTTAAGCTGCCCCCAGTTACAGGGCCCTCCACCCAGCTACAGCGGAATACCCATTTTTTTTTTCAAATCTGCATGGTTCATTCACTACGGTAGGCCATATGCTGGTCATAAATCATGTCTCAAAAAGTTAAAACGACTGAAATTATGCAGAGTACATTCTTTGAGCACAACAAAATTAAAAATCATTCACCAATAAAAAAATCTGGGAAATCTCCAAGATTTTGGTATTAAATAATACTTTCCTAACCAAACCATGGATCAAACAACAAGTCATAAGGGAAATTAGAAAATATTTTCTACTGAATTATGATGAAAATACAACATAACAAAATGTGTCAGGTGCAGCTAAAGCAATGCTTAGGGGGAAAGTGTTAGCTTTAGATGCCTACATTTAGAAAGACGAAAAGTCTAACATGAACAATCTGTGCATCCACCTTAAGAAGCAAAACATATATAAATAAATATAAGGAAAAGTGAATGGAAGTGATAAGGAGTGAGAATTGATGAAATATAAAATGAACAGCAACAGATAAAATTAGTAAAACCAAAGCTTGGTTCTTTGAAAGGCTCAATAAAATGGATAAAGCTCAACAAATCAAGCAAGAAAGAAAACACAAATTCAACACGAGGAATGAAAGAGGAAACATCACAAACATTCTACAGACATTAAAAGGACAATAAAAGGACATTAGGAATATTGTTAAGTTTGGCAATTTAGAAAATATGGCTATCCCTCATTATAATACAAAGTCTGGCATCACTTTTGTATGTTTGAATGCTGAAAGCTTTTAGGCCTCACCCCTTGCTCTCCACCTTACGCCCCACATCTGGATAAGTTGATAGAAAGCCCTAGTGCTCTCTCCGTCATTGGTGGAAGGTTCAAACCATGCAAGACCCTTTCCTCACCTTGCACAGGACCCCTCACCCTGACCCCTGCATCACTACCATAAATATCCCAAGCCAGTCTCCCTTTTCTGCTGTCAAAAAGCCAAACCAGATTGTGTACTCAGTACACTAGGTTCCAGCCACCAGGCTATATACATCTTCAATAAAAATGCAGACAAGCTGATGGAGGGTGTTTGTGGGGGAGTTTTGAACTTTAAATAGCACATTATAAATCACCAGCCAAAATATCTCATTCCTATTGTGGCCAAGGGTGAGTTTCATGGATCCATGTGGCTTCAGAAATAAGCACAGAGCTACATAGACCAGCTTAAAGTTAAACTTATACAAAGAGCTTTTACAGAACCCTACATCTTGCAACCTATTTAACGGTGAAAGGTAGCATTCTAACCTAATGTCAAGAAGGCAGCAGCTCACAGCTCCATGCTCACAACTCCAGTGCAATATTGTAGTGAATTCTACCTGGTGCAATAAGGTAAGAAAAAGAAAAGCCATACAAACTGAAGAGCCGAGAAGTAAAACTATCCTTATTTGTAGATGTCATGATTGTGTATGTAGGATATCCTAAAGAATCTACAATAAAAGCTACTAGAAATAAAAATGGGAGTTCAGCAGGGTTGCTCAATACAGGACCAATATGCAAAAATTAACTGTATTTTTATATTCTAGCAGCAAGCAATTATATTAGGTTGGTGCAAAAGTTATTGCGCCTTTTGCCATTGCTTTTAATGGCAAAAACTGCAATAACTTTTGCATCAACCAATGGTATGAAGATTTTTAAATAACGCCATTTATTTATAATAGTATCCAAAGAGATGAAATAATCAGGTATACATTTAACAAAGCCTATAAACCCTCTATATAGAAAATAACAAAACAATGTTGCGAGAAATTAAAGGACATTTACACAAATGGATTAGAAACGTCGCTATGTTAAGATGTCAGTTCTTCAACAGAGTCATACAATTCAAATCAAAATTCTAACAGGTATTTAAAAAAACAGAAATTCACAAGTTGATTCTAAAATTCATATGAAAATGCAAAATTACCTTGAATAGGTGAAATCATTTTGAAAAAGAACAAATGTGGAGATTTTATACGACCTGTCTAACAAGACAGTGACCAAGACAGGCTAGTATTGGCATAATGATAGTCATAACCACCAGTAAAACAGAATAAATATCCAGAAATAGATCTGCACATGTGTGGTCATTTGATTTTAATAAAAATTAAGGTAATTAGATGGGGGAAAGGGTAGTCTTTTCAGCAGATGATGCTGATATCCATTTGGAAAGAAATGAACCTAGAATCTTATGTTGTACCGTATGCAAAAATTAATTCAAAATGGATCACACACCCAAACATAAAAGCTAACATTGTGAAACTTCTGAGGAAAACAGAAGAAGAAAATCTTTGTGACCTTGGGGTAGATGAGTAATTCTTAGGACACAAAAAGCACACACCATTAACAAAAAATTGAAGTACTGGACTTATTCAAAACTAAAGATTTCTACTCTTCAAAATAAATTATTTTAATAAAAAGGCAAGCTACAAACTGAGAGAAAATATTCTTTATATAGTTATAATTTAAATTATATATAAATGTATATTTATTTTACAGATTAATATAAATTGTACATAAATATATTATATATTTCATGTTATATAAATGAAATAAATTCTTTGTATTCACAAATATATAAATATATGTATTTATCAAATATATTTGTGAATATTTTGTGAATATCTAAATCTATCTAAAATCACAAAGGGCTTATATTTAAAGACTCAAGAAGATGATGAAAAATCCACTCATAAAAGGGGCAAAGCTTTGAACCAAAGCCTGGTTCTTCACAAAGGAAGATATACAAAAGGCCAGTAAGCACTTGAAAAGTGCTCCAAGTTCTTAGTGATCAGGCAAAAACAAATACACAATAAAATACTATGACACACTCTCTAAAATGGCCAACATTGAAAATAAGCTGACAATATCAAGTATTAGCAAGGATTTCATATTACTGGAACTCATGCATTGCTGAAGGGTGTGTAAAATGGTATTATCATTATGGGAAAGTCTGGCAGTTTCTTAATGAAATTAAACATACACTTAACATATGCTCCAGCAATTTCAGTCGTGTACATTTGGCCAAAAGAAATGAAAATATGTGGCTCCAAGAAAGATTTTCATGCAAATGTTTATAGTAGCTTTATTCATACATGCCCCAGATTGGAAACAGCACAAATGTCCAGCAACAGATGAATTTATATATATATATATATATATATATATATATATATGTATATATAGTTAATTGTACTTTAGGTTCTGGGGTACATGTGCAAATCATGCAGGATTGTTGCATAGGTACATACGTGGCAATGTGGTTTGCTGCCTCCATCCCCTGTCACCTATATCTAGCATTTTTCTCCGTGTTATCCCTCCCCAACCTCCCTACCCCCCACTGTCCCTCCCCTACTGCACCCCAACAGACCCCAGTGTGTGACGCTCCCCTCCCTGTGTCCATGTGTTCTCATTGTTCAATACCACCTATGAGTGAGAAAATGTGGTGTTTGTTTTTCTGTTCTTGTTTCAGTTTGCTGAGAATAATGGTTTCCAGGTTCATCCACGTCCCTACAAAGGACACAAGCTCATCATTTTTTATGGCTGCATAGTATTCCATGGTGTATATATGCCACATTTTCGTTATCCAATCTATCATCGATGGACATTTGGGTTGGTTCCAGGTCTTTGCTATTGTAAACAGTACTGCAGTGAACATATATGTGCATGTGTCTTTATAATGGAATGATTTATAATCCTTTGGATATAATACCCAGTAATGGGATTGCTGGGTCAAATGGAATTTCTGTTTCTAGGTCCTTGAGGAATCGACAGACTGTCTTCCACAATGGTTGAACTCATTTAAACTCCCACCAACAGTGTAAGAGTGTTCCTATTTCTCCACCTCCTCTCCAGCATCTGTTGTCTCCAGATTTTTAATGATCATCATTCTAACTAGTGTGAGATGATATCTCAATATGGTTTTGATTTGCATTTCTCTAACGACCAGTGATGATGAGCATTTTTTCATATATTTATTGGCCTCAAATATCTCTTCTTTTGAAAAGTGTCTGTTCATATCCTTTGTCCACTTTTGAATAGGTTTGTTTTTTTCTTGTAAATCGGCTTTAATTCTTTGTAGATTCTGGATATTAGCCCTTTGTCAGATGGGTAGATTGCAAAATTTTTTTCCCATTCTGTTGGTTGACTGTTCATTCTAATGATCGTTCTATTTGCTGTGCAGAAGCTCTGAGTTTAATTAGATCCCATTTGTCTATTTTGGTTTTTGTTGCCAATGCTTTTGGTATTGTAGTCATGAAGTCATTGCCTATGCCTATGTCCTGGATTGTTTTGCCTAGGTTTTCTTCCAGGGTTTTTATGGTGTTAGGTCCTAAGTTTAAGTCTTTAATCCATCTGGAGTTAATTTTAGTGTAAGGTGTCAGGAAGGGATCCAGTTTCTGCTTTCTGCACATGGCTAGCCAGTTTTCCCAACACCATTTATTAAACAGGGACTCCTTTCCCCTTTGCTTGTTTTTGTCAGGTTTGTCAAAGATCAGATACTTGTAGATGTGTGGTGTTGCCTCGGAGGCCTCTGTTCTGTTCCATTGGTCTAAATCTCTGTTTTGGTACCAGTACCAAGCTGTTTTAATTACTGTAGCCTTGTAGTATAATTTGAAGTCAGGTAGCGTGATGCTTCCAGCTTTGTTCTTTTTGCTTAGGATTGTCTTGGCTATGTGGGCTCTCTTTTGGTTCCATATAAAGTTTAAGGTGTTTTTTTCCAGTTCTGTGAAGAGGGTCATAGGTAGCTTGATGGGGATAGCGTTGTATCTATAAATTACTTTGGGCAGTATGGCCATTTTCACGATATTGATTCTTCCTAACCATGAGCGTGGAATGTTTCTCCATCTGTTTGTGTCCTCTCTTATTTCGTTGAGCAGTGGTTTGTAGTTCTCCTTGAAGAGGTCCTTTACATCCTTTGTTAGTTGTATTCCTAGGTATTTTATTCTCTTTGTAGCAATTGTGAATGGGAGTTTGCTCATGATTTGGTTCTCTTTAAGTCTGTTATTGGTATATAGGAATGCTTGTGATTTTCCCACATTGATTTTGTATCCTGAGACTTTGCTGAAGTTACTTATCAGTTTAAGGAGCTTTTGGGCGGTGATGATGGGGTCTTGTAAGTATACAATCATGTCGTCTGCAAATAGAGACAATTTGACTTCCTTCTTTCCTAATTGAATACCCTTTATTTCTTTTTCTTGCCTAATTGCTCTGATTGGCTAGAACTTCCAATACTATATTGAATAGCAGTGGTGAGAGAGGGCATCCTTGTCTAGTGCCAGATTTCAAAGGGAACGCTTCTAGTTTTTGCCCATTCAGTATGATATTGGCTGTAGGTTTGTCATAAATAGCTTTTATTATTTTGAGATATGTTCCATCTATACCTAGTTTATTGAGAGTTTCTAGCATAAAGGGCTGTTGAATTTTGTCAAAGGCCTTCTCTGCATCTATTGAGATGATCATGTGGTTTTTGTCTTTGGTTCTGTTTATGTGGTGGATTATGTTTATCGACTTGTGTGTGTTGACCCAGGCTTGCATCTCCAGGATGAAGCCTACTTGATCATGATGGATAAACTTTTTGATGTGCTGTTGCAGTCAGTTTGCCGGTATTTTATTGAAGATTTTTGCATCTATGTTCATCATGGATATTGGCCTGAAGTTGCCTTTTTTTGTTGAGTCTCTGCCAGATTTTGGTATCAGGATGATGTTGGTCTCATAAAATGATTTGGGGAGGATTCCCTCCTTTTGGATTGTTTGGAATGGTTTCAGAAGGAGTGGTACCAGCTCCTCTTTATATGTCTGGTAGAATTTGGCTGTGAACCCATCTGGACCTGGGCTTTTTTTAGTGGTAGGCTATTAATTGCTGCCTCAACTTCAGACCTTGTTATCGGTCTATTCAGGGTTTCAACTTCTTCCTGGTTTAGGCTTGGGAGGGTGCAAGTGTCCAGGAATTTATCCATTTCTTCCAGGTTTACTGGTTTATGTGCATAGAGTTGTTTGTAGTAATCTCTGATGGTAGTTTGTATTTCTGCAGAATCAGTGGTGACATTCCTTTTAATTTTTTATTGCATCTATTTGATTCTTCTCTCTTTTCTTTTTTATTAATCTGGCTAGCGATCTATTTTGTTGATCTTTTCAAAAACCAGCTCCTGGATTTATTGATTTTTTTTAAATATATATACTTTTTATTGCATTTTAGGTTTGGGGGTACATGTGAAGAACATGCAAGAGTGTTGCATAGGCACACACATGGCACTGTGATTTGCTGCCTTGCTCCCCATCACCTGTATCTGGTATTTCTCCCCATGCTATCCCTCCCCAACTCCCCACCCCCCGCTGTCCCTCCCCTTTCCCCCCGCAACAGACCCCAGTGTGAGATGCTCCCCTCCCTGTGTCCATGTGTTCTCATTGTTCAACACCCGCCTATGAGTGAGAATATGCGGTGTTTGGTTTTCTGTTCTTGTGTCAGTTTGCTGAGAATGATGGTTTCCAGGTTCATCCATGTCCCTACAAAGGATGCGAACTCATCGTTTTTGATGGCTGCATAATATTCCATG
>PVKV010019620.1:0-41755 GCA_004027835.1 Alouatta palliata | reverse complement strand
AAAAAAAAAAAAAAAAAAAAAAAAAAAAAAGACTCCATCATCTCAGCCCAAAATCTCCTTAAACTAACGAGCAACTTCAGCAACTTCAGGTTACAAAATCTATGTGCAGAAATCACAAGCATTTATATACACCAATAACAGACAAACAGAGAGCCAAATCATAAACCACCTTCCATTCATAATTGCTAAAAAGAGAATAAAACACTTAGGAATACAACTAATAAGGGATGTGAAAGACTTCTTCAAACTTAACTACAAACCACTGCTCAAGGAAATAAAAGGAAACAAACAGATGGAACAAGACTCCACGTTCATGGTTAGGAAGAACGAATGTCCTGAAAATGGCCATACTGCCCAAAGTAATTCATAAATTCAATGCTACCCCCATTAAGCTACCATCGACCTTCACACAACTGGAAAAAAAAACACTTTAAACCTCATATGAAATCAAAAAAGAGCCCACATAGCCAAGACAATCATAAGCAAAAAAAAAAAAAAAAGTTGGAGGCATCACACTACCTGACTTCAAACTATACTACAAAGCTACAGTAATCAAAAGAGCATGGCACTGATAACAAAACAGAGATATAGACCAGTGAAACACAACAGAGGCCTCAGAAGTAACCCCAGACATCTACAACTATCTGATCTTTGACAAACCTGACAAAAACAAGGAACGGGGAAAGGATTCCCTGTTTAATAAATGGTGTTGGGAAAACTGGCTAGCCATGTGCAGAAAGATGAAACTGTACCACTTCCTTATACCTTATACAAAAATTAACCCCAGATGGATTAAAGATTTAAACATAAGACCTAACATCATAAAAACGCTAGAAGAAAACCTAGGCAATACCATTCAGAATATAAGCATAGGCAAGAACTTCATGACTAAAACACTAAAAGCAATGGCCACAAGAGCCAAAATAGACAAAAGGGATCTAATTAAACTTAAGAGCTTCTGCACAGCAAAAGAAACTATCATTGGAATGAACCAGCAACCAACAGAATGGAAAAAATTTTTGCAATCCACCCATCTGACAAATGGCTAATATCCAGAATCTACAAAGAACTTAAACAAATGTACAAGAAAAAGACAAACAACCACATCAACAAATGGGAGAAGGATATGAACAGACGTTTTTCAAAAGAAGACATTTATTTAGCCAACAAACGTATGAAAAAAAAGCTCATCATCATTGATCATAAGAGAAATGTAAATCAAAACCACATTGAGATAGCATTTCATGCCAGTTAAAATGGCAACCATTAAAAAATCTAAAGATAACAGATGCTGGAGAGGATGTGGAGAAATGGGAATGCTTTTACACTGTTAGTGGGAGTGTAAATTATTTCAGCCATTGTGGAAGACAGTGTGATGATCCCTCAAGGATCTAGAACAAGAAATACAATTTGACCCAGCAATCCCATTACTGGGTATATACCCAAAGGGTTATACATTGTTCTGTTATAAAAACACATGCTCACGTATGTTCATTGCAGCACTGTTTACAATAGCAAAGACTTGGAACCAACCCAAATGCCCATCAATGACAGATTAGATAAAGAAAATATGGCACATATACACCACAGAATACTATGCAACCATAAAAAAGGATGAGTTCATGTCCTTCATAGGGACATGGATGAATCTGGAAACCATCATTCTCAGCAAATTAACACAAGAACAGAAAACCAAACACTTCATGTTATCACTCATAAGTGGGTGTTGCACAATGAGAACACATAGACACAGAGCAGAACATCACACACTGAGGTCTGTTGTGGAGTGGGAGGACTAGGGGAGTGATAACAGGGGGTGAGGGGATAGAGGAGGGATAGCATTAGGAGAAATACCTAATGGAAATGACGGGAGGGTGGATGCAGCAAACCAGCATGGCATGTGTGTACTTACATACCATACCTGCACAATCTGCACATGTACCCCAGAAATTAAAGTATAATAAAAAACTCCATAAATAAAGAACAAAAAATAATTTTTTCACCTTGATAAAATCGCCAAATAAACTGCAGATATAATACCATACTTTATTGAGCAATGCTGAAAGCTTTTCCCCTAATATCTGAAGCAAGACAAAGATGTCTGCTTTTACCATTTCCATTCAGTGTTGTACTGAAAGTTTTAGTCAGGTCAACAAGGCAAAAAAAAAAAAAAAAAAAAAGAAAAGAAAAAAGAAAAGAAGTTATTCAAATTATGTAGAAAGAAAGTTAAAACTGGACTCCTTCCTTACACCTTATACAAATGTTAAATCAAGATGAATTAAAGTCTTAAATATGAAACCCAAAACTATAAAAACCCTAGAGGAAAGTCTAGGCAATACTGTTAAAGGCATTCAGGACATCAGGCACCAATGACAATTTCATGACAACAATGCCAAAAGCAATTGCAACCAAAGCAACAATAGACAAGTGGGATCTAAAACTAACTAAAGAGTTTTTGAATGGCAAAAGACACTGTCATCAGAGTTAATAGACAAACTACAGAATGGGAGAAGATTTTTGCAGTGTGTCCATCTGACAGTTTAATAACCAGATTCTACAAGGAACATGAGCAAATTTATAAAATAAGCAAAAAATCAACCCCATCAATCAGTGGACACCAGACATGAACATACACCTCTCAAAGGAAGACATTCATGTCGCCAACAAACACATGAAAAAAAACTCTCAAAATCACTGATTACTAGGAAAAACCAAATCAAAACCACCATGAGATATTGTCTCATGCCAGTGAGAATGGTTATTATTAAAAAGGCAAGAAATAACAGATGCCGGTGAGGCTGCAGAGAAATAGGAACACTTTTGCATTGTTGGTGGGAATGTAAATTAGTTCAAACACTGTGGAAACAGTATGGCAATTCCTCAAAGATCTAGAAGCGGAAATATCATTTGGTCTAGCAATTTCATTATTTGGCAATATGCTAGGCACATTATCAAAGGAACATAAGTTATTCTAATATAAAGATACATGCATGCATATATGTTCATTGCAGTACTCTTGACAATAGCAAAGACATGGAATCAGCCTAAATGTCTATCAACAGTAGACTAGATAAATAAAATGTGGTACATATGCACAATGAAATACTATGCAGCCATAATAAAGGAACAAGATCATGCCTTTTGAAGGGGCATGGATAAAGCTGGAAGCTGTTATCCTCAGCAAACTAACACAGAAACAGAAAACCAAACACTGCATGTTCTCACTTATAAGTGGGAGCTGAACAATGAGAACACATGGAAACACGTGGGGGAACAACGCAGACTAGGGACTATTCAGGATAGGGGAAGAGAAAGCCTCAGGAAGAACAGTTAATGGGTGCTGGGATTAATACCTGGATGATAAGTCTATCTGTGTAGCAAACCACCATGGAACATGTTTAGCTGTGTAACAAACCTGCATATCCTGAACATGTACCCTGGAACCTAAATTAAAAGTTGATAAAATAAAAGAAAGAAAGAATTTTTCTTATAGCATAGGTCATCTTATACTTAGAAAACCCTAACAAATTAACAAAAAATGTTAGAGCTAAAGAGTGAGTTTAGGAAAGTTGCAGGATATAAGATCAATATACAAAATCAGTTGAATTTTATATAATTATAATGAACAAAATTAGAATATAATTAAGAAAACATGTTTCCTTACAATAGTATAAAAAGGATAAAATATTTAGCAATAAATGTAACTAGAAAGTGAAATACTTTACACTGAACACAATGAAATATTGTCAAAATAAATTAAAAATAACCTAAACAGACATATTTATTTAGACATAACCTATGTTTGTATATTAAAAGACAATATTGTTTAAATGGCATTTTTAAACAAATTGATCTCCAGATTAAATACAAATCCATCAAAATACCTAATGTCATTTTTTTTTCCAGAAATGAAAACCTGATTCCAAAATTTGTATGGAATTGCAAGGGACACAGAAGAATGAAAAATATCTTTAAAAAGGACAAAACTGAAGGACTCATACTTTTCAATGCCTTAATTTACTAGTAAACTACACTAATCAAAACAGTGTGGCATTATCATAAGCATAGGCAGATATGGACCAATGACATAGAACTCAACGGCCAAAAACACAACAACATATTTATGGTCAATTTATTTTCAAGAGAATTGGTAAAAACTCTTTTTAATACATGGCACTGATTCAACTGAATATTCACAAGTAAAAGACTAAATTTGGACCGCTACATTATGTCATTTGTAAAAGTTAAATCAAAATGGATCAAAGATTTAAATGTAAGAGTTGAAAATATAAAATTCAAAGAAGGAAATATATGTCTTTATCACCTTAAGTTAGCCAGTGGTTGTTTAAACATAACACAAAAGACACAATCAACAACAACAACAACAAAATTAAAAAAGATAAAAGTGTCTAGAATATGTAAAGAATTCTCATAACTAACAACTAAAAGATAAACAACTAAATTCAAAAGTGCAGGTGGGCTCAGTGGCTCACACCTGTAATTCGAGAGCTTTGTAAGGTTGAGGTGGAAGTATTGCCTGAGACTAGACGTTTCAGAACAATCTGGGCAACATAGCAATACATTGTCACTACAAAAATACTTTTAAAAAAATTAGCCAGGTGTGATAGGTGCCTGCAGCCATAGCTACTCAGGAGGCTGAGGTAGGAGGATTGTTTAAACACAAGAGTTCAAGGTTACAGTGAGCTATGACATGCCATTGCACTCCAGCCTGGCTGATAGGGCAAGACTCTATCTCATGAATAAATAAAATAATAAATAAATAAAATGGACAAATAACATAGACATTTTTTCATAAATATGTAATGTCAATAAACATCTAAAACAATGATTAATAAATTAATCTTAACAATGGTTAAGAAATTCAAACCAAGAACTACTCCAAACCCACTAGGATAGCAAGAGGAAAAAGAAAAAAAAAAAAAAGAAGAAAGAAGAGGAGGGGAAGGAGGACAAGAGGAAGAGAAGGATGGTGAAGGCAAGGGGAGGAGGAAACGGTGGAAGAGGAGAAAGGGAGGAAGAAGAGAGAACATGAGAAGTTCTGGCAAGGATGTGGAGAAATTGGAATGTTTATACATTACTAGTTGGAATATAAAATGGTGCAATTGCTGTGGAAAACAATATGGTTATTTCTCAAAAAGCTAAAAGTAGGCTTATATCAGAATACTAAGAAGTTTCACTCCTAGCTGTATGTCCAAGAGAACTGAAAACAGATGTTTACATAAAAACTTGTATACAAATGTTAGTAGTACTATTCATAATAGTCCCAAAGTAGACACAAAGTGTCCATCAAATGATGAATGTATAAACAACAGTGATATATCCATACAGCAGAATATTATTTAACCAAAAACAGAATAAAAAATATGGATACATGCTACAATGTGGATGAACTAAAAAACATGCTAAATTAAAAAGTCAGTCAATAAACTCCACATGTTATATGATCCATTTACATAAAATATCCAGAATAGTCAAATCTATACATGCAGAAACTAGATTAATAATAGCAGAGGCTTGGAGTAGAAGGAATAGTGTGTGACTGTTTATTAGGTGTAGGCTGTTTTTGGAGTTATAACAATATTCTGGAAGATAGTAGTAATCGTTGCACAATATTCTGGATGTACTACAACTGTCAAATTTCACAGTTTATCATGGTTAAAACGCTAAATCTTGTGTAAACTTTATTCTCCTTTATTTTTTAATGAAATGAATTGTATTAATTTAATCATTATTTTATTCTTACCATATCAGAGTACTGATTATACCGAATTGCACATTCTTTTTTTTACATGTATACTTAGCATGTACATATAAGTGTGTGAGGTTAGGAACTATCTCAATGATTTTTAGAGTTAGATAATTTATTCGCATCAATATAGCTGACCTATTGTGGGATCTCAATAAATATTTGTTGAGTTAAAAATAAATGGCTGGCTTTATACTATGTCCTCCTTGAAAACCCTTAATGAATCTTAGCAAATGGCAGCAGAATTTGTAATAATATAATTAATTCAATTATACCCCAACTTTCAGCTGTTGTGCTGAATGTGATATCATTACAGCCTATGGTACTTGTGTGACTATTGATCTAGTTTTTCTTTTTCTTTTTTTCTTTTTTTTTAGACAGAGTTTCGCTCTTGTTACCCAGGCTGGAATGCAATGGCACGATCTCGGCTCACCGCAACCTCCGCCTCCTGGGTTCAAGCAATTCTCCTGCCTCAGCCTCCCGAGTAGCTGGGACTACAGGCACGTACCACCATGCCCAGCTAATTTTTGTATTTTTAGTAGAGACGGGGTTTCACCATGTTGACCAGGATGGTCTCAATCTCTTGACCTCGTGATCCACCCGCCTGGGCCTCCCAAAGTGCTGGGATTACAGGCGTGAGCCACCGTGCCCGGCCTCTTTTTCTTTTTTTTGACAAGGTCTTATTCTTTGGTCCAGGTCTTATTCTTTGGAGTGCAGTGATGTGACCATGGTTCACTGCAGCCTCAGCCTCTTGGGCTTAAGTGATCCTCTTGCCTCAGCTTCCCAAAGTACTGGGATTACAAGCATGAGCCCCCATGCCAGCAAAAGGCATCCTTTTTAATAACAGGCAGAAATAAGAATCAGATACAATTTTTTCACATTTGACAGACAACAGTATACATTCAAAGTCTTATCCCAGTGCCTACTTAATTTCTATTTCTTTGTCACAACACATTCTGATGGTATCAACACCATCAAGACATTCTGCAGAGTACTACATTGACACATGTTATTGATACTACCATGAAATCAGACCAGATAAATATAAATCCACAAATTTTTAGATTATTTGGTAATGCATTTGGGTTCTAGAGAATGAAAGATAAACCTTACAAAAGATTAGGGATATACTGTTCAAGAAAATTTAGGAGTGTAATGGTCTGGAATATACTTGCAGAATAAAGGCCATAATAGTGTATAACCTACTAGTAATAAAAGAATATAATACTTGCAGGATTAATTTTAAATAAAACATTCTACAATTAGGAATGTTAAATTAGATACATTTATGTAGTGATACTGAAGACTGCTAGTTAAGATGTTATAAAGCTAAAAGAGGCTTTTCAGCATGTCTAGGATTATATGACCCAGCAGATCCCATGGTATTGGAGATATGTACATTAGAGAAGGTTTCCATGTGAGAAACCTCTGAAAGCTCCAGTGAGAATCTGGAGCTTGTCACAGTTTATAAACCATTCAAGATTGAATTTAAGAGGGTCCACAGTATTTAAGCCAATAATTGTATGTTTATTAGTCCGCATACAACTGAAGAGAGAAGTGACCCAAGGAAGGCATATATATAAAATCACAGGCAATGGAAATTGAATTCACTCCTTGTTTGGGTACCCAGAAGTAGCAAGATTGGAAGATGATGTGTAGGAAGGTCTGGAAAGAAGCATATGTATGAATTGTTAAGAGTAGATCTAATGAGTGAGAATATTTATATTATACGTTAATACCAAGCAGAGGCATCAATTTCATTGGAGGCAATACACAATAGAGTCAACAGAATGAACGAATTGGTATCAGCCAACCTCTATCTTCAGTCACCGTAGTGCTTTCTTAGTGAGTTTAGTAACTGAGCAGCTAAAGATATTGAAACTATGAATTAGACATTGAAAATGGCATGGTTTCTTGTACTAGATTAAAGAATTGGCCATAAATCCTTCCACTCTCATCAATCAACAGGCACTATGTGTTTTTCAATTCCTTAATCTATACTGGCCATGAGAAATGTTTTGACACATTTCATAACAACAAATATATTGCGGAAAGACACAAGAAAGTAGTTTCACATCAGGATATGTGCTGTCTCATTTCCCTTACATCTTTAGAATCAGCCTGCTGGAGAATGAGAGGCCATCTGGGGGATAACAGTGACCTAGTCAAAGCTTGCTGCCCAACAGATGTTAAAGGCCATTCTAGGTGGTCCATATGTCATTTGACCCTCCATCTGACCATAGACACATGTAAGATTCCAGAATAAATCAGCTAAGTCATCCCAAGCCCCCAGAATGATGAGCTTTAATAAATGCTTAATATTTTAATTCATGAAGTTTTGAGTGGTTTGCAACATAGTAACAAGTAACAGATATAGAAATTAGCACCAAGAAGTGGAGTGCTGGCAGAAAGTAACTTAAAAAGTGGCCTTTATTTTGCAAAGAGTGGGCATGCAAAAGCAAGAAAAGAGTCAAGGAAGCTTTCTGTACTATGTTGGAAAAGATGTTAGCTAGTTGTGCAGTTGCAGAAAACTGTAAATGTTGTGTTTTTACTAAACTTGTAAGGTAGAAAAGGTACCTGATTCATCATAGACCTTCCAGAAAATGTTCCAGAGACGTTTAAAAAAGGTGGTTGACTTATCATAATTTCTTATAATAAAATAGAAGATAAAAGAATAAACTTCTGAAATAGGATCCTGCATAAATCATCTTTAACCAAAACATTTTCTTTACAGAAAAAAAGAAAAATGTGGTTTGGGTGCATCACTCCAGGATTCACTGACCCTACTTCACATGGCATCGTAAAAAAATTATCCCAGTCACATAAGCATTGAAGGCATATCTGAAAATTCAACTCGGGAATGACGCCTTGAAAGAATAGGGTGTATCCTTTAAAATATGGTAGATAAACAACAATTGTATGATCATTGTCCCCAGTAGATAGAATA
The DNA here is from genome assembly GCA_004027835.1 of Alouatta palliata. Taxonomy (NCBI): domain Eukaryota; kingdom Metazoa; phylum Chordata; class Mammalia; order Primates; family Atelidae; genus Alouatta; species Alouatta palliata. The sequence continues at coordinate 33,041 of PVKV010019620.1, read as the reverse complement.
AATGTATCTAGGAGCAAAACAGTGCAAATAGTATTTGTCCCACTCTGCAACACTGGGTACTCTGCTTGGAGAAATATTTCTTTTCATTATTGCAACTTTAGACCCTAATCACAAGAATAGACATGATGATAATCTTTGTGATAACTTTTGGCTCTTTGTGTCAGTAAACTAGAATCACAGAAAGAAAATGTCATACTGGGAGGGGTAATTTACTATGGTCAATGTGAGATCATGGGGCTATTGCAAAATAATGAAGGTGGAGAATTACATGTTTGACATGCAGATAATCTACTGTAAAATATACAAATATAGCATTGTCTGATACATGCATGATAATTAGATATTCAAAATCCTGCAGGGATGAAAGCATAGATCACATCACCAGTCAAGCTACCTAGACCAACAGAAGTGTTGGCTAAGAGGAAATAATATTTAAATATGTAGAAAAAAGGACAATATGAGTTATAATTTTAGAAACAACTAGAGTGGAAGCTATAGTTCATCTAATTAATCTTTAATCCATTCATTTTTTGCAGAAAGTATGACAAATCATACTCCTAGTGAAGGCATAACAAGATAAAGTGGGCCTAAAGTCAGGAGCAAGCTGATCAGATAGAAACACGTGATGGATTCTAGTGGATGCTATTTGGTCTCCCCCAGCTCATTTTTATTAGGCAAGTATGTCCATTCACCACGTGTCATAAATTTTAGCTGTTGATAGTTCAAAAGAGCACTTTTCTCTGGAGAATATTTCTCACCCAAATAGGAGTTGCCTCATCTGTGAAATTAAGCTCCCTTTCTCAGTACAAAGACCTTATGCTTCAAATGTCGAATTTGCATTTGGAAAAAATAGAAAAGAGATTTTCTCCAGTGTGGGGCCAAGTTTGCCACAAAATTTATATTCTAGGCCAACTAACAGGATTAAAGCTGAACCTCATCAACAGCTGAGGCTGAGGCCACATTCTGGCAGATCTATGTTCCTCTGATGTACCCTGTTGTAAAACAATAGATGGAAAATAGTTTAGTCTCTGAGGGCTACTTGATATTTATTCCAACTACTCAACTCTGTCATTGTAGCATGAAAGCAATGCGTCTGGGTTCTAATATAATTTTATTTAGCAAACAGGGAGTGGTGGTGCATCATTTAATTCCTAGCAACCATTTGCCAATTGATAATCTAGGCTACATCAATTCAGAGAACAGTAAATATTAAATGTGGGGTAGTGAGCCAAGTATGCACTCAGAGGAAAATGTATAGTCCTAAAAACACTCATTACTAAACTTGGATGAATTAAAATAAAAATGATGAAAAATTACATTTTAAAAGATCATGTAAAATAAATAAATGAAGAAAAGAAGGAAGTAAAGGAATAAAAGCTATGAATGAATTATAATAGAAAAAACAGACAACTGTTTTTTGTAATAGAAAAAAATTAAAGAGCTTTAAAAATCTCAAAGGAATAAATCACAAGAGACCCCAAGATAATATGGACAAAATGTAAATGCAAATCTAGAAATGTAAATATAATCAAAATGTCATTTACATTGTTCTACATGATGGCAAATGATGAAATTCTTGTATTTTTAAAATTCTCATTATGTTGGACTGAAAGCTGACAAAGAGAGCACATGAAACATATAGTAGGTAGTAATCTAACACAGAAATTTATTCAAACATTTCAAATAGAAAACCGCAATTAAAATGGAGAAATCTAGTAGGAAAATAAATTACATAATCACATAGAATACATCCCAGGAACTCAATGATACCCAATATTTTGGAAACACATTACATGTGTGAATATCTTCATCCATAAAGGAAAAACCTTTGGTCAATTTGACATATATTGCTGATTAAAAACAATCAGTATAATAGAAATACATGCAACCATGTGCCATAGAACACATGTAGTTTGATTAATAGTGAAACTTTAAGAGCATTCCTATTAAAGTGAGAACTCAGATGTGGTAGTATGCTATCACCATAATCATTTTCTAACATTTTCTAAAAGTACCAGTCAATGGAATTTAAAGGAGAAAAAAATATGGTACAAATATTTTGATTGGCAAGGGAAAATTATTTCTGTATTAGGAAATTATGAGAATAAAATTTATGTATACGAGTTTAATTAAATATATATATATATATATACACACACACACATATATGAGGGTGTGTGTGTATATATACATATAATATTAACAAGATATAATTGAGTAAAATGACTGTTTACAAGTTAAATACAGAGTCAGTTGTGGCAAGTGCTCAGATACTGGGTTCCTAGAAAACTGGGTTCAAGACACAACTCTGCCAATTATTGACTATGTAATATTAATATAGAGTTAACTTCTTTGAATCTCAGCTTTGTGATTTAATAAACAGATAACAAAAATACCTATCTATTTTGCCTAGTTTGGCCAAATTGTTTATTATTCAGTTTAATATTATATATATTTCTTATTATTTATTATTCAGTTTAATATTATATATGTATTTAAAAGAATAATGTTAAATCTCAAGTTTAAGCATGAAAATATTTGATATTATTACTAAAATGGTTATCCAGAAAACTATAACATTTATTGGAGTTTAGTAAAAAAGTTAATACAATTTTAACCACTGTGTAAAAGCAAGAGACAAACCCTGTTCTGAATGATATGTACTTTATAATTCTCCCTTATATGAATAAATATAGATATTTTCTAGTTATACAGTAAACTCCAAAAGTCTCTCTGCATAATTAGTTTAATTTAGGAATTTTTCAAAATGACAGAACAGTCATTGAAATAAAGAGAATTATGGAAATATTCATAAAATTTTCATGAAAGAAAGACAAAGAATATGAGCAATATTCTCTAGTAATCAAAAAGTATTCTGGTAGTAAAAAACACACCATATAAAAAACTTAAGCAAGAAAGGGCACTCAGATAGTGATAAGATGGGATAAAGAGAGCGAGAGACTAGGGGAGAGAGTCAGAGAAAGAGAGTGAAAGAGAATGAGAACTAAATTCTTTTCTGAAATCAGTGAGAAAAACATGGGTAGTGGCCGGGGCGTGGTGGCTCACGCCTGTAATCCCAGCACTTTGGGAGGCCGAGGCGGGTGGATCACCAGGTCAGGAGTTCCAGACCAGCCTGGCTAAGATGGTGAAACCCCGTCTCTACTAAAAATACAAAAAAAATTAGCCGGGCGAGGTGGCACGCACCTGTCATCCCAGCTACTCAGGAGGCTGAGGTGGGACAATTGCTTGAATCCGGGAGGCAGAGGTTGCGGTGAGCCAAAATTGTGCCATTGCACTCTAGCGTGGGTGACAGAGTGAGATTCCCTCTCAAAAAAAAAAAAAAAAAAAAAAAAAGAGAAAAACATGGGTAGTGAAAGTAGTGTCAGTATAGCTATCGTGTTAAATTTTTAAATGCTTATGAATATTTAAATAACTTTGAATTAGTAATCTTCAAAAATAAATATAAATTTATTTTCCTTGTTAGTTTAATCAAGAAAAATATTCTAGAGTCCAGTGCTGATGTAGAAATCATCTACTGTGGGAATGAAATTTGGTGTGACATGTAGAAGGCAATTTTACAATAAACAAGATGATGTTAAATCTGTGAATAATTTGACTCATCAACCCCACTTCAAGGCCTTTGATCTTAAAATGTATAAGGACATACATATGTACAAATATGTTGGCCACTGTTTTTGATTGTAATAGCCAAATCTTGAAAGCAAATCAAATATTTAAAAGATTTGGTTAAATATATTACAGGAAAGCAATTTTTGCAGCTATTTAAGACTGAGTAAATTTATTAATTTACCTGATTTATTTGCTTTCATTACTAGAAATGCTACATCAAATTTTGACATAATATTACCAAAGTGATTATGGACTGTACTATAATTCTTTTTCAATATTTTTAATGAATCAGAGGGAATAAAATGACTACTTTTTCCTAAGTGAAAAGGAACAATAATCATGCAATAAAGTAGAGCAAAAAGACAATACAAACCCTCTCAACTTTATATATTAAAGTATATATTGTGTGTTAGATAATCTAAGTCACTGCCAAAATTTATCATGCTCGTATTTTGTAAAACTAAATGCAGCTGAAAGCAGTTTGAAGAGTTGCTTCTGTCATGTATTATACTAGAGTAATAGTCTTAACAAGTAAAACAGAGAAGTTGAGTCGAATATATATGACCCATTTATTTCTTCGTGTTAAATGCATTTCACTATATCTAGAAATTACTATTGCTATAAAAGTTTTGTGTGGCTTTTCTCAAGTAATCAGACATCATAAATAAACTGTATAGTTCTTTTATGTGACTAAAGTGAAACATAAATTACTAAAAAGAAAAACCTTTATAATAACACTCCAAAACACTTCAAGGTGTTAGTGTTGGGTAGGAAAACTGGGAAAGTAGTTATAATAGTACTGTCCCACTTGACACCACAGATGCTGATGAGAAGCCACACTAGAAATACTTCCAGAAGTAATGACAAGACTCTCGTATTGTCTGAAATGTGCGACATATACAAACATAATTGTTTCAAATCTAACACTTACGTAAAGAGGGCATAATAAATTCTAAACCCATTTATTCAGGCCAAATGATTCCAGGAATAATACATGTGAAACCCAAATCTTTTTTTTTACTTTATTATTCGTTTTATTTCAGTTTTACAACAAAAATTATACGATGAATATTCAATATTATTTTCAAAATCTTTAAGGAAAGTATATTAATGACTGCAAAATAGTCCAAACTATGTGTATGTTCATTTATCTTAACTTTTAATAATAATTTAACTTAATAATAAGATAAAGGTTTTCCAGATATATGTGCATCTTTAGACTCCACAAATTCTGCTTTATGATAATATTTACTAATCAAATCTACTTGGTTCTTGTTATTATTATTATTATACTTTAGGTTCTGGGGTACTTGTGCAGAACCTGAAGGTTTGCTGCACAGGTATACATATGCCATGGTGGTTTGCTGCATCCATTATCCCGTCATCTACATTAGGTGATTCTCCTAACTCTAGCCCTCCCCTATCCTGGATAGCCCTGGAACCCCCTACAGGCCTCAGTGTGTGATGTTCTGCTCCCTGTGTCCATGTGTTCTCATTGTTCAACACCCACTTACAAGTGAGAACATGCCATGTTTGGTTTTCTCTTCTTGTGTCAGTTTGCTGAGACCCAAATCTACTAAATTTTAAAATATTGTAATTAAAGAAAGTGTTAAGAAGTGTGTCTACTACTTGCATGTTTCATTCTCAAATTCTAAAAATAGATTTAATGTTCATTATAATACAAGTATTTAAAACGTTTCAGAAAGTGTTACAACACAAAATGAAATGCCATAGTATTATAAGCAAAATTCATGGCTGTGTTTAAAATTATATTCTTTTATGTGTCAATTTTACTATTTTTCAGCTTTTGGATTTTTGACACTACCTAATATATTTAACTGCTAATTTTTCTAATGCATTTTATATTCTGCTGAATCACATGATTTAAAAGAAAAATGAAACATTTGTGCTTCTATTGCTGTTTGAAAATTAGTTCTTGAAAACCTGACAAAAGTATACTTAATTTGTAATATTTTTCTTTTATAAATGTAAAAAAAAATTTTAGTTTTTAAAATTTTTCATTTTAAGATATCACTTTAAGGTGAGTGGTGGTTTTAAGCAAAAGCAAATAAACACAGAAATAAATTCCCTGTTTTTAACATTTGCTTCACATTGCTGTGCCTAATTGATGTATTTCTAGAGCTAAAATAAAAGAAAACGTTAAAATTAAGGTAATTTTCAAATCAAGAATTACCCTTGAGTCACTGTTCCCATAATAATTACTGATTGCATCTGTTGATTTATTGAATATTTCATGCAAAATGAATTATGAGTGTTATTTAGCCAAACTTCATAGAGTCAATTTTTTCATAATTACTTTATGGCAATTATTTTGTATCAGCAATAGAAGGCACTAAAACAATTAAGGTAAATTATAATTACAAAAGAAATAGAATGAATACCAAAAATATTAAAGTCTCATCCAACTATCACATATAACATATAAATTAAATTTCTAAAATTCATTTTTAGTTTATATTTTATTGACATGTATTTGAAAGTGTCTTATAAAAGTTGTATCTTTAAAACAAAACACATATGACATGAAAGTGAGAAGGGGCATAGGCTTTCTAAGAACACAAGCAACAAATTACTTAATAAAAGGCTATTTTTTATTTTATTTTATTTTATTTTATTTTATTTTACTTTAGGTTCTGGGGTACATGTGCAGGTCGTGCAGGGTAGTTACACAGGTGCATACATAACCAGGTGGTTCGCTGCCTCTATTCCCCCTTTGACTACATCTGGCATTTCTTCCCATGCTATCCCTCCCCACCCCCCACTATTTTTGTTTTAAAGTAAACTAAAAATTAAACATTTCAAAATTAAAATACATAAGTAAGGAAAATGAAACTACAAACTGTAGTATGTAGAAAGGGAATAACAACAGTAGTAAACTACATAACTATTTCAGCCTAACAGTTTTTACAAACATAGCAGAAAAAGAGAAACACCAGGACCAATAACAATATTCAGTAAGAGATACAAAATCAAAATGACTTTCAAGCATGGGCTCTCAGATTTTCAGCTCCATGTTATTTTACAATAGGTAAAGAAAAAGTTTGAAAAACTATGGACAGAACACAAAATAGTTTTTAAAAATCAAATGAGAAATTTTCTAGTTTAGGATTTGACGTTCTTTCCCTGAAAATGTGTAAGAAATTGCTAGTAAAAATAAGTGGAGAAAAATTTCTATAAAATAATATATGCATAAACACAGAATCACAGTATATCTGCCTTAAAAATTAATGTTCAAATATTTTTAATTTATGCTAATTCTACCTATAATTATCAGATACAGTTCTCTTAAAGGTCAAAAAACCTACAAAAGAACTGTCAATACAAAAATGTTCCAAAGGATTACAAATATTCTGAAGGGCTAAAAATGAGCGAGAAAAATAAATGAAATAAATGATAGTTTTGTTTTGTTTTGTTTTGTTTTTCTAATAATATCTTTTAATGAGATGCCCTGGAAATAATATGAAGGTTAAGCTTTGTAGCTTCTTCATTAATGAAATAAGAGAAAAATAAATAGGATCTCACTTTAAATCTTAAATTTTGCTAAATTAGGATCTATTTAAAACAGATACAGATTACGATGAGCTTTAACCCAGACAAAAATTAAGGTGCTAAATGACAAAATGTTAGCAAACTTAATTTTGTTTCACGTGGACTGTATGCATAATCACAAATACAATCTAAACTCATCTTTCTTTTATATGTATTACAAATAAATATTGACTTAGTGTCTCTGGTTTAGTAGAGATGTTGGATCCATATGAGTCACTTAGAATTTGGATTGTAATTTTTTGTTTACTTGAACATAGTCTCCTTTAAGAATATCTGATCGAAGACAGTAAGGAGTATAACTATTTTTACTAAAGTTTAAGAGTTTTTCATCCTGTAGTGAACCCATTTCTTTTTCTAAAGAAGCAGTTATGATCATATGAATTAATTAACAAATGGATTCACTCTATAACATCAATGTCACTTTTAAATAGTTTGGTAAAGAAAATTAAAAGTAAGAACACATAGTTTTTAGTTAAATATACAATTAAAATTGCTAACTCATAAACAGTACTAACTATGGTATTCAAAACATGTTCCTGACATTTGTGAACTACTTTATTCCTTACCAGAACACAATGAGATAAATATCATTATAGTCACCTTCGTGTTGCAAATAACAAAACTTAGATTCAGAAATGCTAAGTGCCTTAAAGCCAAACAAACAGCTAATGGCAGAGTTAGTATTCAAACTCGGTCTCATTGCATGGTCTATACTCATGGTTAGTCGACCAGGTAGTATCCTTTTATATGTTTATCATTGCTCCTTCAGATGGCTGTTTGACCAAATGCAAATAAAATCCAAGTCCAAGCTTCAATTTTGAAGAAGAATTTCCTCTTGACTTACTGAAATCTCCCTGAATTTACGTAAGCCTTAGCACAGGCATTCATATTTACAATACAATTTCCATTGCTGGGTGAGTGATGCTGGTTGAGTGGTTGGAGGGATAACTTGACAGATGGAAAGGCTTTCACAAAAACGTGTGGTTTTGTAAAAATTCACACATCACATCAAGTTTCAAACACAGTAGCACAGTGTAATGGGTTGTCAGGATAAGAAATGAAGGAATTCCCCATACATTTACATTCAGGCTTGCATTTGACATGCAGGAAAACCAGTTAAGTTTATACAAATGAGTATTTCTTTATATTAAAAAAAAAAACTTATTTGAGATAGCTTCCTAAAAAGAAATATCACGTTTTATAGAGCTTACAACTTCCCTGGAAAATGTAGATAATGATGATGAACTCTGAGTAGAGCTTCCTCATCTAGTAATACTTTTAATTTCTAATTTCTCAGAGTTTTATTGCCAATATGTCTAATTTCTACATTTTAGCTATGTAAAGATGTTCACTAGTAGATGTAAATAATTCACATTGGTTAATATTTAAGTAAGGGTGATATATTACTTGATATAGTACAATATTCTTATCTTTAAAAAATAATGAAATGACATTTAGAAAATCAATTCCTTAAATACCTGGTCTCCTGTGCTTTGGAATTGAAAAAGAAAAGAAAAGAAAAGAAAATCTAATTGGCTGTAATATATAGTGTAAAATTAGTAAACCTCTTTTGATCAAAGTGACTTTCCTTTGAATTAGAAACAACTCCACTTCATACAATAAGTAAAGAATAATCACTTCACCTTAGGCTATAATAACTTCTCAAATGCATCACTAAACAAGTTTATATATGACTTAGATTTTAGAGAAAGAATCCCATTTAAAACTTTATTAAATATATATGTGTGCCAACGATATGTATTACTAGTGGGGATTTTTTTTTTGATCCAGTACTACTTTTTATTTATATAGAAATATGTGAATCACGCTAATGAAAATAAGCACTGCACCACGCATTTAGCATCTGAAAGAAATCAGGGTACTCTAATGAAAAGCAAGTAAAAGGTCTCATGAGAGTAAGGAAGTAGGTGGAATGACACAGTTAAAACATGTTGCTTCTCTTTTCTAGAGCTCCTTTGCTGGTGTTTATGAGAATCTATGGGGAATTCTGAAGTTATCTGATCAAGAGAGACATCAACGCTTTCTCATTTTTGAAAGATTACTTAGAAGTGTATGAGAAGAAAAACAAAGAAGAGACCAAAAATCAATATGAATAAGAATAGTTACAATGAAAATTTTGCTAATCAAGTCATGTTATCCAAAATCATTATTTTTCTAATGTTAGACTTCAAAACATTTCCTATACTACGTATTCAAATGAAGACGCTCGACAGATAAATATAAGATATTCCATTTATTGGTAGCTACTAAACTTCATAAAAGTTATTCATGTGTTTAAAAAAACAGTTACTAATGTGTAACAAATGCGTTTTCATAAAAGCTCTTTGATAATTAGACATTAACATACTATGCCAATAGTATAATAACAATTATCTCATATACTGAATTTTTCTTTATTTATAATGGAGCACCATTTTTGTGTCACCAGAAAGTGAGTTTTTTAGATCTGTTCAGTGGGTAGGCTCATATGCAAGAAGGATGACATACAGATTCACTATTTTGAGGAGAGATTTGGCTCAGGTACATGTGGAAGAGGGTGTAGTGTCTTAGGAACTTTACTCTTAAATATTTCATACAATGTGCATATTGTGAAATGAGATTAGAAGAATTATTGGGTAAGGAGGACATATGGAATTTCAATTAATAATAATTTTCTTTAATAATCCAAGTTCTAAATATAAACTCTCAGATAGAACATGATAAGCTATCCAAAAGCAGAAAGTAACGAGATATAAAATCCTGGAAGCATAGGGTCCTCAAAGAAGATTCATTAACAATCTGTGTGCCTCTAATTAATACTTTTTTTTTTTTTTTTGGTGACTGTGATCCTCTAATGTTTTCACCATCATATAATTAACATACACTATAACATGTAAACTTTATTACTTAGGAAAGAATGGGTTAGATAACAGTAAAATAAAGTCAACAATATAACAAAAACCCTAAAACTTCCTTCATTTTTTATCAAAGAATATATCTCTGCCTTTTTAAATAGACACAACCACATAAAATAAAAAAGTGAGGCAGATATATTTATAAATACAACTCTCAGAAAAAAATATGAAAGTAGTAAGTAGAGTATTCCATAAGCAAAGGAAATAAGGAAAACTAATGAACCAAAAATGCTTTTGCTTTTTAAAATGTATAAACAGACTGTTACTGCTTTTGTTGTGTCCCATATTTTCGTATTTGTATAAATGCCCAAATTTAAAACAGCACTGGACTTCACCAGTATGTCAGTAGCATGATTTTCTGTGATAGATTTATTTGGATTGTTATTTAGATGTAAAATATTTGGAATGGCTCTATCTATTGTTTGGATGAGTTACATTGTGTGAACTAGAAATATATGCTGAATCTGCCAGCTACTGCATAAAATATTTCATTAATATCGTGACCTCATTTGTTAGATTGAATTGCAGTCTTTTTGTCAAGTATCCTCCCACAGATATATTCTATTTTAGAAAAATAGAATAAAAACAACACAAATGAGAAGATAATTAATTCATATCTGTGAAACTCAGAATGCCCAGAATGTAACAATTAACACTGTAGATGATACAAATTGCAATTAAATTTCTATTTTTAATATAGTTTAGGTAACAAAACTTTGCATATACTTTGCAAATTTTTAAATTTTCTTTCATAGCAGAGATTCATTCAAATTAGATGCTTTTAGTGTTATCTCTATATATGTGTACGTGTGTGTACACGCACACGCACACACATATAATTTGAATGCAAATTAGTATTACTTGAAAGAAAATACTTTAGATCTTATAAGACAATCCTTTATCATTTTAGAATACAACATAAGAATAATTGTTATCATTAAATTTGTGGTACCTCATATATAACGAAGCTGCCATATGCTTATTTTATACATTAGTAATCCTGATTTGAGCTTAAGCTGTGTTTGCTACTGATACAACCAAACTTATCTGATGAAGTAGAGTATTTCTCCTGGAAATAATTCATTTTAAAAACAAGGTTGGCATGAGGACTTTGTGTACTCAGACAAAGGCACTGAAAAAGCCTACAGCAGATAAGAGGACAGCAGAGATTTGCCGTCTTATGACCATGGAGGCTTATTTGAATATAACAGAGGATGAAGCTAAAGGAAACATTTCCCAGAAGGGCATTGTAAGATTCAGAAACATGTAGTGATTTTATTCACAGATGACAGTGTATAATGTCAAGGTGCAAAAGAAGCATTCTAGGCATTGTTAGATAGATTGGAATATAGCCTCAGCATACAGAAGGTCTTAGAGGAAGAGAGTTAGTATGTGAAAGAAAGCAAAATCAGTGTCCACCCAGGAAACCTGCAAGATGTGATCGTGCCCATCAAAAAGAATAAGGTAACTGGCAGATGAAAATGCACCATGTGCAGGATTACTTGGCACATGCATATGTGTAAACATACAGGGATGTCCACAATGTGCACCACAAATCTGAGTATTGGACTATAGAGAAGACTGAATAACTGACTTAAAACTACAGGAATAAATGAATTCATGTTCAAAGTGAATGCAATGAGAGAAGACAAGAATGAGATTTTGAGATGTGTAGTAGGTGAGGGCATGCATGTTCTAATAGCAGAATAAATGACTGTATCTTTGACACCTCGTAAAGGGAGCAATTAATTTTGAATTCTTCATTTAAAAGCAGAATTTATCTAGTAATGCTGTTAAGTTTCTGCTCCTGCCTCATACTATACTGTTTCTCTCTCTCTCTCTCTATCTCTCTCTCTCACTCTCTCTCTCTCTCTCTCACACACACACACTCTAAAATTTTTTTAACTATTTACTCCTACTTCATAGCTTCCCTGTTAGTTATTTTTTTTTCTATTTCAATCCTCTAAATTTTTTTAACTATTTACTCCTACTTCATAGCTTCCCTGTTAGTTATTTTTTTTTTTCTATTTCAATCTCCTGTTTACCTGGACATAACTTTTTTTGATAAGAATGACTTTTCCCAGTTTTCAAGATAGTGTCTGAGAGAATGGCTGGTTTTGCAGGTCTAACTCTCTCCATTTACTTAAAACTTCATCTGGGAGAATAATATGAGAGATTGGGGAGGGATGAGAAGGAAGCCTCAGGGTAAGGGGGAAACTTTTTAAATGACAGATCTTACAGCACTTTTTATTCAATAACAGAATTTCCCACAGGAGTTTTGTGTTCAGTATCACATCATAAATTAATAACCTATATTTTAAGAACAAAAGTATAGATACTTATGTGGTCTTGCTGAGATCTGACAGCATAATCAGATTTCCTTCAACTAACTTTTCTAATAGATTTCATAGATGTGTAATGGCAGTTAGCTTGATGTGAGTAGGGTAGTGTGATTATGGCTCCTAAGAATAGATGTCCTATATATTAGCACAATATCCTACATAGGAAAAACTGAGGAGAGAATATATATGTAGTAAAGCTGAAGGTTATAAACAAGGAATATTTCTCCAGGATTCATGTATGCCAATGCTAAATATTTAAAAACCATGTTCTCAACAAGTTTAATAGGTTGATATATATTAGAGGTTATTTTTATTTGTGTAAATGTATGGGGTACATGTGTAATTTTGTCACATGCACAATGTAGTGGTGAAGCCAGATATTTTATGTTATCCATCACCTGAATAACATACATTATACATATTAAGTAATTTCTCATCATTTACTTCATCCACCTCTTCAACCTCTGAGTCTTCATTGTCTATACTTCCACAATCTACGCCTATGTGTATACATTATTTAGGACTTATCAATGCAAACATCAGGCATCTTTCTGTGCCTGAGTTGTTTCACTTAAGACAAAGGCCTCCAGTATCAAAATCATATAAGACATCTGACCTTAGCAGCTATAAGCATAACATTATCCTACCTATACCAACCCAACTTATGTCACTCATCTACGAAATTTACTAAACAAGTTAGTTGCAAAAAATCTGACTATTCTGTATTTGCCTAACTCCAGAAGATAGTCATGCTCATTCTTCTCTGTAAAATACAGATACAATTTTATTTTTATGGCTAAATAGTATTGAATAGTGTATATTTACCACATTTTAAAAGTCCAGTTATCCATTGGTGAACATTTAGGCTGATGCCATATCTTTGCTACTGTGAATAGTGCTGTGATAAACATACAAATGCCTATATAATTTTGAGGTGATCATGTATTTTCCTTTGGGTCGATAACCAGTAGTTGGATTGCTAGATTGAATTCTATCTTTAGTTCTTTGAGAAATCTCCATATTATTTTTCATAAATGTCCTAACTTGAATTCCACCAATAAGTGTTCCCTATTCTCTGCATTTTGTCATCTGTTGTTTTTCTGACTTTTTAATAATGGCTTTTCTGACTAATGTAAGATGGTATCTCACTTGGTTTGAATTTGCATTTATCTAATGATTAAAGATCTTAATCATTTTTATATGCCTTTGGCCATTTGTATGAAAAATATCAATTTATGTCATTTGTCTACTTTTTAATGGGATTACTTGTTTTAATGTGTTGCTGCTGTTGAGTTCTGTACAAGTTCCAGATACTATTCCCTCTTCAAATGCATAGTTTGTAAGTATTTTTTTCTCATTTTGCAGGTTATCTGTTAACTCTGTTGATTATTTCTTTTGTTGTGAAGAAACTTTTTAGTTTAGTTAATTCAATTTTTCTATTTTTGTTTTTGTTGACTGTGGTTTTGAGGTCTTAGGGACGAATTCATTGCTTAGACCAATATCCATAAGAATTTTTCCTGGGTTTTCTTCTAGTACTCATATTTTCGTGTCTTACAGATAAGTCTTTAATCTATCTTGAGTTGACTTTTGTATATAAAAAGAAGAAGCCAGTTTTATTATTTAAACTAAGAAAGAACCATGTAAAGGTTTTAACATTTTTTAAATCAAATTTACTTATTTATTTATTTATTTATGTTATACTTTAAGTTCTGAGATACATGTGCAGAACGTGCAGATTTGTTACATAGTTATACATGTGCCACGGTGATTTGGTGCACCTATCAACCCATCATCTACATTAGGTATTTCACCTAATGCTATCCTCCCCTAGACCCCCACCCTCCAACAGGCCCTGGTGTAGGAGATTACTTTTCCTGTGTCCATGTGTTCTCATTTTTCAACTTCCACTTATCAGTGAGAGCGTGCAGTGTTTGGTTTTCTGTTCCTGTGTTAGTTTGCTGAGAATGATGGTTTCCAGCCTCATCCGTGTCTCTGCAAAGGACATGAAATGATCCTTTTGGCTGCATGGTATTCTGTGATGTCTATGTGCCACATTTTCTTTATACAGTTTATCATTGATGAACATTTAGGTTAGTTCCAAGTCTTTGCTATTGTGAATAGTGCTGCAATAATATACATGTGCTTGTGTCTTATTTTTATTTATTTATTTTTTTGAGATGGAGTTTCGCTCATGTTACCCAGGCTGGAGTGCAATGGCGCAATCTCAGCTCACTGCAACCTCCGCCTCCTGGGTTCCAGCAATCCTCCTGCCTCAGCCTCCCGAGTAGCTGGGACTACAGGCTTGTGTCTTTATAGTAGAATGATTTCTAATCCTTCCAGTGTAGACTCGGTAATGGGATTGCTGGGTCAAATGGTATTTCTTTTTAAATACTTTGCACTCCCACCAACAGTGTAAGAGTGTTCCTATTTCTCCACATCCTCTTCAGCATCTGTTGTTTCCTGACATTTTAATGATCGCCATTCTAACTGGAGTGAGATGGTATCACACTGTCCTTTTGGTTTGCTTTTCTCTAATTACCAGTGGTGAAAAGTCCTTTTTTTCTATGTTTGTTGGCTGCATAAATGTCTTCTTTTGAGAATTGTCTCTTCATATCCTTCACCCATTTTTTGATGGGGTTGCTTGTTTTTTTCTTGTAAATTTATTTAACTCCCTTATAGATTCTGGATGTTAGATCTTTGTGAGATGGATACCTTGCAAAATTTTTCTTTCATTCTGTAGGTGGCCTGTTCACTCTGATGATAGTTTTTGTTTTTTTAAAACATCGTTTTACTTCAAATTTACTTTTTATAGTGTTTTGTTGTTGTTAAAGAAGTGCAGGATTGTGAGACAGACAGCATTAGGTGATCAAAATTGTAATTAGAAGTAAGTGGTGAGAGTCCTGAAAAGACATGACAAATATAAAAGAGTAAACAGTATAGAATAAAAGATAAAAAACAGTATAGAATAAAAGTTAAAAATATTTAGTAAACATTATGAATAATGTGAGAGAGTAGCACACTGAATTTAGTTAACGGAGAAATATTTTGATCTAAGCATACTGGAATAATATTCTGCCTTTGCAAATCTGCTTCCCCATGGTGAAATTTCTCCTTGGACTAAAGATGAGAATGAAGAGAGAATTGGTTGGTTTCCTAATATGAAGGCAAGTAGTGGGCAAGTCATGTGAGACCTGAATTTATTAAATGTTTTTTCCAATATCAATTAGCCAAGCTCATTGGCCATAATGATATCACGTACAGACAAACTATGAAAATTAGTTGTGGGTATTTCAAAATAGGAAGCTGACTATTTTTTAGTAGCTACACAAATTGTATAAAAATTAAGAGATTTTTGTCCAATATTACAAAGTGCATTGTTGTGATTACTGTACTATGTTTCTTCCTATTGCTTTCTAATAATACACTTTGTGAAGGAATACCAAAATTGTGATTTCAATATAGAGTCATTTTTAAAATGCCAATGCATATTTGGCAAAATATATAAGAAGTGTTTCTTACATAAAAAGAAACACTGGAGACGGAAAGTTCAAAAGAGAAACATACCTAAATTTTGACTCATCATCAAGTAAGCTGAAAAAGAGAACATTCACAATTTTGAAAACTATCAAACCTTATCTTTAATTTAAATTATTATTTAATTTCATCCAAACCTAAAGGCTGTTTGAGACATAAAGAAATCCTCATGAATATTTTGAATTTTGCTAATTATAAGGCACAACTAGAATCTTAAAAAAATTAGTATATAAGTTATGTGCTGATTTTGCTTTTGTCATATCTTGAAATCATTAAGGGATATTCTAAAATGAGTTCCCACTATACCTTGAATGCAACTAACCTTCAAAATACTTCTGAGTGTAACAGGATATACATTGCTTTGCTGTATTTATGAAATTTAGCATGTGGTGAGAATTTCAATTCAATTTGTATCTATATATAGGGAAATTTTAGATAAAGCAGAGGACATCTTTATTGATCATTCCTTCATTATTACTGAATACATAATTTCTTAGTAATACAAATCAAATAACAAGAGAAGGATATTGTGCTATAATATCCAATTTACATAGAAATTATATCCATTCTTTAAGATATTGTTTATCTAGGTATCACTTTGTATTACTAAATGTAGACATGCAGGTTAACTGTCATTTAAGGCATGCAGACTAGCTCCCACCCTGAAGCCCCAGAGAAAGCAGCAACCATTTGTGTAGTCCATAATTGTCACCTCCAATCCCCAGGAAGAGGTTTTATCATGGAATTCATTTTCACTGTCTTTTCAAGGATATGAGATTGCCTGAATTGCTGGCTGCAGGGATCTCAGTAATTTTTCTCACTGACTAGCCCTGCAAAATCACCCCCTACATGGGAAGAAGTCTCTAGAAATAAAGGGATAGCAAGTATTTCTATCTCCTAAGAAAACCATTTGTTTTAATTGTGTTTTGGTTTGTGCCGTAATAGAAATCATCTCTATTGCTATGTGATATGTACACAATAAATAGGTTTTCAGAATGATTAAATGCCTTAGACTCACTTCAACTATTATTTTCAAAAGCCATTTATTCTGGGCATAGTAGAAAACCATAACAAATACTTATGAAATCATTTGACACTAGTGTTATTTCTATGAGTATCTTAAATATTCTCATCTTTCCTAAAGAGAGTGTGTTTTATGTTTGCAAAGTAATAAAAGGAAAACAGTTCATGCCTTTATGAAGTATTTATTCAAAACATAAATATTTCTGATTTCCTACAGAAGTTATAGCCTGTTATTTACTTTTCCAGTTATTTACTTTTTCCTCAAAAAATTAGAATCCAGCAGCATTTTAGCAAAAATGACAGAAAATATAATTCACTTTAGAGGAGAATGTAATAGAGTCAGTTGTACTACCCTAAAGATACTCCAAAATGAAAATCTAGATTGTTTTATGGTACATCATCTAGGGATAGCAAAGATAGTATTTAATTTATAAACTTTACATACTTAAAATCACAATAAATTACTATTTCATGTGGAGAAAATTATAATGAAGTCGTTCTTAAAAAGCATCACTTTTTCTGATTAATTACCTGAAGATTTACTAATTGAACAAGGAGAATTATACTTTTCTTCTCTTTGTCACTCTTTCTTCAATTAGCTTTCGGTAAGTATAGGATAAGTTCACATTTCAGTAAAAACAAAATTTCAAATTGCAGTGGCTTAACACAATATGGATCAATTTCTTGATTATACATTATTTATTCGTACAGTTTGGATGGAGGCTGGGCTTGACACAGACTCACAGAGCATTAGGCTGACATAAGCTTCACCTTCTTATACCTGTAGCATCTGGAACAACTAGAACCATACATTAGAAGATACAACTGGAAAGATATGTGCTAGATTATTTATACTTTGGCTAGTAAGTGATGAAACATTATTTCTGTGCATAGCTCCTTGAAACTTAACACATTTTTACCTCCAACTAGTCACATAAATGTTAAAACATATGGGTGAGCTAGTGAATATTTGTTGACCTTTCTACTACTAGCACACAAACATTAAGAAGAAAGAGGTGGGACTAGATGTATCAGGTCCCTCCAGTTATAATACTATGTGATCTTACATTTTCATATACCATTGCTACCCTTATTGGCTTATGAACCCAATAGATTCTGTCTCAGGTCCTTAGGTTTTACATTTATGTCTACGTGCATTCAAGATACAATTTGCTTGAATTACACCAATCTATCCATGCAGATTCTTCTACTCACCAATCCACAGGCACGATTCTCAACCTGATTTTACAGAAACATGGATTTCTTTTATTCTCTTATGCTGTGCTATATCTATCCTTAGAATAAAATGCCTTCAGTTCTGGACAATAACACGTCACTAAATTTTAAGAATAGAAAGTATTTATGGTTAGAAATTAGACAATAACTGTATTGGCATGTGACTCTACAAAGACCAGTGCAGTTTTCTTGACTGTGTTTATTCTTCAACAAATTTTACTGAAATACAAGGTTAAAGGCTCTGTGTGACTAATAAACTTGTTTTTTTTTTTTTTAAGAGTGGGAGATTTAAATATTCCTACAGTCTACCTTTAATGTGCTTCACAGTAAATGCTAATAGTGAGCATGTCAAATAAATTGTTTAATTTTTATATTGCCAGCCAGTGTTAATTTCTTATTTTTCCCAATTAATTAATTGACCTACCTGTATTTTAGGATGATTTGAATGAAAGGATAATCTTCTTTTCTAGAAGTAAAATGATCTCCCTAGAGATATAGCAAAAGGTTACCTTAAGTAGTCATATTTTCATTATTATTCAAAGTATAGTTGGAAAGATCATTGTTCTTCTGAGCAATTACTTACACTGCCCTTCCCATTATACTGGTTTTGCTCCCACAGAGCATTACCTGTTAGAAATAACAATTTACTTACAAGATGTGATGCATAATTTACTTACAAGATGTGATGCACAATTAGCTTCTTAACATTAAGGAGATTTGCAAAAAAAAAAAAAAAAAACGAAAATTTCAATGATATATACAAATAACATTAATTCTTACATCGAGTATTTTTCCTTAAACTTTGTATTAATAATGAAGTTGTTTTCTTACAGATACAACTTTATCTGCACATATTAAAAGCAATAAAAGTGGCTAATCATTAATTTTGTAAAGAGAATTTGTCCTATGACCACACACATTAAATGTCATTTTTATATTTAATTAAATCATTAGAGATTATATTATGTAACAATTGTTATATCTTTATTGTGACAAAAGTATCTGACCAAAATTTCTAGCCAGGCAAATTAACTCATCACCTTCAAGTAATCTGACTTATGGTCATGTAGTTTTAAAATGCTCAGGAGAAGATTATTTCAATTATATTGATTTGTTAATATTCTGGAGACATTTTCCTAAAATTTATGTTTATGTTACGTTTCAATAATCTAAAATAAAATCTTAACTTTAAAGTTAACACAAATATATTTTAAAAAATGACAAAAAGACAAAAATTATAAAACTTTTCAACTCTTGAACTTAGAATAAAATTTAATAAGGCAGTAAGACTAAGGTCAGTAGTGGACTCTACCAGGAAGTACTTTTTATAGTAAAAATACAGTCATCCATACATGGTATAATCCAGTGAATTGTAATTATGGTGCTATAATAGTGTTTTTGATTGTTTGGGGAGCAATTTGTAAAGAAATTTTCTTTTAGATCCAATATAAAATCCATGGACAATTAATTTAAGTCCTGTTTCTACCTAGATATGAATGAATAAAAATTAGATAACTTAATGTGAATCTCTTTGTTAGCATATCAAAAGTGGTTTAAAACTTTTTCCTACTTACAGGTGAATTGAACTAAACATATATTTTAATAGCTTTATGTGTTCTCACTTGTACTGTGGTTAGTGAGCTTTTAAAAATAATACATTTTCTTTCCTAATGGGCAGACCTTAAACAAAATGTTTCACAAGATATAAATCAGGTATATATTTCAATAGTATTTTTAGAGACAATCATGTTAGTTCATCAAAAATTCTTGGAAAAAGATCAGCAAAAGTGTTTATAAAATCACAAAACTGAAACAAAAGCTAAACTCTCTGAGGTACTATCCTGGTTAACACATCTGGAGGCTTAGTTTTCATGCTGTGAGCCTTTATCATATATAAAATTACATAATCAACTAATTTCTGGGCACTGAAGCCTATTTGAAGAGATAGCCAAAATTAGACAGAACTATAGTTTAACTTAAGACAGATTTTGTTGTTTTTCATTATGTACATTTCCAGATATAAAACAGAAATTCTGAATCATGGTAGAATAATAGTGAAGTTGTTTCTAAAAATATTTTAACAGATAGTCTATGTTTTAATAATATGCATTAATTTTTTTCTCTCCTACCTAAAGTTATAAACTTCGTGAAATCCTTATTTATTCAAATTATTTTATTAGAAACTGGCAACTTACAATTCTTTCCAGCTGATGACATACTTTTTGATACCTGTAGGAAGCAGCCATTTCAAATGATGATCCTGTCAACCCATTCTATTCTATAATTCATAAAAACAATGCTCTGTGTGTGCTTTACTTCTAGAAAGCTTGACCCCACAGTTTTATTTTTAGCTATCTACATTGGCAGCCAGACATTTTTATGAAGGGGCCCCCACTATAATGATTTCATACCAAGTGTAGTCCAATCACTGCTCATGAATTCAGTCATCATCATTCCCGCTGAACAATACTGGCAATCTTATCCTTCATGGAATAAATTGGAAATGTGGATGGATAATCTGGGAACTATTCCACTGAGTATCTTTAAAATCACAACTATTATAAAGCATAAATTTGTAAGGTACAGTTTATAGTTTTAATAAATAGGGTTCTGATTATTAACCATATCATTTTCTAAATCAGATGTAATATTAGATCATTTACAGAAATAAGATTTATACCACTCTGCTGCTTTAAGACTTAAATTTGAAGTCTAGGTTGTTCTTTTTATTATGATATCGAAAAGCAAAGTGAGTTTGATTCAGGAAAAACAAAATGCTTTGTATTCAGAAGTTAAAGAGCCACATTTAAGTCTATTTCTTTAGAAAAATCTTCAGTGCTCTGGAAAAATAGTCCAGGTTTTAAAGATACATTGAAGTTCTCATATTTCAACCTATCTTTTGGTGCTTTAGTAGTGGAAACTATCTTTTTCTTCCTAATGGTTTTCTCTAGTCAGACATCTTATTCCAATTGTATCCCGTTCTTTTTTTTTTCTTTTCTTTTTTTTTTATTTGCAAATATCTTTTTTTTAATATATATATATATTTTATTGCATTTTAGGTTTGGGGGTACATGTGAAGAACATGCAAGATTGTTGCATAGGTACACACATGGCAGTGTGATTTGCTGCCTTCCTCCCCATCACCTATATCTGGCATTTCTCCCCATGCTATCCCTCCCCAACTCCCCACCCCCCATTGTCCCTCCCCCTTTTCCCACCAACAGACCCCAGTGTGAGATGCTCCCCTCCCTGTATCCCTTTCTTTTTATTTTACTCCTTAATCTTTGAAAATCTAATGGATTAATTTGCTTTCTATAAATGCAGCCCCATGTACTGATTACATAGCAATGGAAATATACCCCAAAAGTTGGCACTGCAAGATGGCACAAAATCCTATAAATACGTGTAGGCCATTTCCTTAGAAACCTATATGCAATTCTAAAAGAGAAGTAAGGGTTCTATGAGATCTCTACCCAAAAGCCATTGGAAAGAAAGTAATCAACTGATCTATGTTTTGCAGATAGCATCCTAGATATTTGAACGATGAGAAGAAAAATTTAAAATAACTGTGAATGTATTAAAAATGAGTTGAAAATGCAGATAAAATGTGTCGGCAAAAGAAAAATTACAACGCAGCAATGGAAAATATAAGAAATATTAGAGGAAAGTCTTTTGACAGAAGAAAATTGATACGAAACAGACACATGAATCTACTCAAGGAAATAAACGTCTCCATAAGTGGTTAAAAAGAAGATAAATATAAAAGACATAGTTTTATCTATGGTTATATATGATTATACACAGATTTAAAGGTATACCACCTTGCCATGTATGTACATATACAACAATCCTGCATGATTTCCCATGTACCACAGAACCTAAAGTAAATAAAAAAGATTATATTATTATCTCACTAAATAAAAATACCGTAGCAATGTATTTCAAGTTTATAAAATTTATCAAAAGAAAATATATGGCAAACTAGTACAAAAGATGGGAAAGAAGAATTGCATATTACTTGAAAGTCATTCTACTACATGTGTAGTAAAATATGCCTATTTCAAAACATGCAGTGATTAATCAAATTTGTATATTGAAAATTCTAGGAAAACTGATATATTTTAAAGTTGCTATACATAATATAACAATTGTTGAGATAAAATGAATTTTGGAAGACAATTTGCTCAATATGAAGCAGAAAAAGTGGTCAAATAACAACAATAAAACCAAAAAAATAGTAGGCAGAAAACATAGAAAACAATTAACAAGATTTAGATCTTCCTTCAAACATTTAAATAATTGCATTTAATATAATTGGTGTTAACAAATTAATTAAAATAGAATTTGCCAAGTTGAAAAACAGAGAAATGACCCAATTATGGACTATTTACAAGAACCTACTTTAAGTACAATTAGAGCTGGGCAAACTGAGGCCTGGTGGCTAAAACTCTTCCATCATCTGTTGTTCCATAGCTCATGAGCAAATACAGTTTATAGATATCTTAAATGGCTAAAAATAATTTAAAATAATAATATTGTGTTATATGTGAAAATTGTACAAACTACAATTTCCAATGTTCATAAATATCTTCCTAAGAACACAGCCATTTTCATTAATTTATGTATTGTCTATGACCGCATTTGTATTACAACAGCAGAGTGAAATCCTGTGACAGAGACCATATGTGGTACTCCTATTACTTTGTATTGCTGCTCAGCACATTACATATATCAGTAATGTAGTTATAATTTGGCGATATTTTTTGTACTATACATATCACCATACAATTATTTTTTTGTTTGTTACTTAATATAGTTTAGCTATTTGTTCCTTCCAAATCTCATGTTGAAATGTAATGTAATGAAATGCACTCCTCTCTGTTGGAAAATGGGCCTAGTAGGAGATGTTTTGGTCATAGGAGGCAAATCCTTCATGAATTGCTTGGTGCCATTCTTATAGGATTGAATAAGTTCTTATGAAATCCAATTGTTATAAAGTGTCCGGAACCTCTTGTCCGCCTCTGTTCCTCTCTTGTCATATGACATGCTTTCTCCCTCTTCACTTTCAGCCATAGTAACTTCTAGAAGGCCTCATGAGAAACAGGTGCTGACGTCATGCCTGTTGTAGAGGCTGCACATCTGTAAGCTAAATAAACGTCTTTACTTTGTAAATTACTCAACCTCAGGCATTCCTTTGTAGAAACACAAATTGACTAAAATATTACTAAATTATAATCATCATGTCATAAAAAGAAAGAATGATAGAGAAATGGATTGTCACACTCTTATAGCAAAGAAGAGTGTGTATTGTTTTATTATTGAAATCTATCACAAACTTTGTATTCATTATGCAATATCACTGTATCTATACTAAAAGAATGCAAGTTGATAAGACTAAGCATACTTTACTGTTTCCTCAGCTAACAAAATAATAACAGTTGAAATATTATAAAAGTAAAAATGAAATATCTAAGAATTTCCTCAAAAAATTAAAAAGAATATATAACCAAAATAGAATTCTGTGTATCTGAGTTGCTAGCCAAGCCAGGAAAAGTCATTGAATAATGCTTAGTTAACCAAATAACTGTATCTTAGAAAAGTCAATAAAATGTGTCAGAGAAAATAAATACCTTTAAAGAATATGAACCTTACAATGAGAGCCACTGCAGGAACATTTTAGAATACTGGGAGTCATATCAATAATCTGCAAAAATTAAGGTAACAAATTTCAAGTTGTTTGCTTTGGCTTTTGATAAATTGGCAAATATTTCTGAAACTTGTCAGTTGTTTTATATTTAAAGAATTAATCCAAAGTTAAAAGTAAATTAAAAATGAACCTCTATAAATAATCTATGAACTACAGAAAAAAGATATTTTCAAAATAGTTGAGAAAACACTAATTCTTTACAACCTAGAGTGGGATCTACTAAAATGTGTTAATATGAATGGGGAGCAAATAATATTTTAGTTGAGCAAATTTGCAAAGTTCATTGAAATGTAAGCCTTGATTATTCAACGTATTATTCATCAGAAAGTACTTTACGGAAATATTTCAATATATTATCTATAATTATAATAGAACAAGATATGTTAATGATGAATTTCATTTGTTCTTATGTACCTAACCATCATCAAGTACAGAAATGTTTCTAGAAAACAGAAGATAAAATTCTGACTTGTCCTACCACATAGCATTTTGCTGCTTAGAAGTAGAAAAGTTTTACGGTGACTTAATGTTTTTTATCTGAATGAGAAAAAGACCTGAACTACCATTACAGAACACTGAATTGCTTAGAAAATTAGCTTTTTTCTGAAGAGGTGATGATATTTATGAATACATTTCACCAATAATAACAAAAAAACCACGATTATTATATTCAAAAGTTATGCCTTGATAGTCATTTAAAAGACAATATTGTTTGAATTACAAGTAACGTTATGCTTGTTTATGCATTTCTTGTGCAGTAAAATATGAAACAACAAGATCTATAGCGTAGATGTTGCAGCAAACAAGAAACAAAAGTTATGTCTAAGTGATCAAGACAAAATTTAAATATTAAAAGTATATTCAATTAATCCATAAAAGCAGAAGAAGATTAAAAAATCACAAGAAATTAGCAAACAAAAACATGATGATAGCTTTATACATAACTTTACAAAACTCACATTACTATAAATAGCATTAATTCCTGAATTAAAAACCATATATTTTCAAAAAAATTTAGCAAGACTAAATTATATGCCACCAAAAATGAGAAGTTTGCGTATAAAGATAGAAAGTAGAAGACTGAAAAAACACATGTTGTGATAAAACAAATAGAAAGGAATCTGGATGCAGTGGAACAGAAAAGAAAGCCTAGAAATAAATTCAAACATATATATGGTCAACATATTTTCCACAAAGGCATCATGAAGACATAATGGGAAAAGCATGGGATCTTCAATAAATTGTTTTGAGAAAAATGAATATCCACATTAAAAAATAAAATTAGACTTTTATCTTAAACCCTACTCAAAAATAAACTCAAAAATGAATTCAATATATAAACCTAAGATGTGAAAACATCAAAAGCTTAGAAAAAAACAGAAGAAAAGTTTTTGACACTGGCTTTGACAATGTTTTAAATATTGTATCAAAACTCAGGCTACAAATATAGAAATAAGCAAGTGGGGCTATGTCAGTCTACATAAACAAATATACAAAATGCAAATGAGACAGTCAACTACGTGAAAAGGTGATCAGTAGATTAGAAGAAAAATTTATAAACCATATATATAATAAGGAGTTTATATCCAAAATTTATAAAGAGCTTATATAGCTCCAAAGCAAAAAATGAGCAAATGCGCATAATTAGTTTTATTTCCAAAGAGGACCTAAAAATCACCAGGTATATATGAAAAAATGCACAATATCACCAGTGAAATGAAAATCAAAACTACCATGAGAAGCCACCTCACACTCCTTAGAATAGCTATCATCAAAAAAAAAAAAAAAAAAAAAAGAAAGAAAGAAAGAAATTAAAGAGTGTTGGCGAAAGTGTTGGAGAAAAGGGAAATCCTGGACACTGCTGGTGGGAGTGTAGGTTGGTGCAGCCATTGTCAAGACAGTATAGAAGGGAAGGTCTTTTAAAAATTAAACGTAGAAATAGCATAAAATCCAGCAATCCTTCTGAGTACATATCCAAAGGAAATAAAATTATTACCTTGTAAATAATTCTGTACTCCTATGCTCTTGACAATCTTATTTACAAGAGCCAAAATATAAAAACAAACTAAATGTCCACTGATGGATGAATGAACAAACTGTGAAACTGAAATATGCATAATCCCACAAACACACACATATGAGACAAGAAAAAAGCAATTTTATATGTCAAAATTATACTTAATAATAATCTAAAATGTAGTGTTTTAATTACAAATAGTATCAAGCATTTTCATGCTTTTCTTGTGATAATATATTTAAAACAGTGAAGCATATACTATACACATTATACCAAGCACTCAAATAACAAAACTTATGACTAAGTAAGCAAGAAATAAAATTAGAACGTTAAAAAATATTTTATTAATCATAAATATGTATATATAATCAATCTGCATTAGGGTATATATATATGTAACTATATATATGCATATATAATCTGTCTGTATTAGTCTATATACGTAACTATATATGTAACTATATATAGTATATGTAATCCATCTTTATTAGTCAGGGTACTCCAGAGGGACAGAACTAACAGGATATATGTGTATATGAAAAGGTGTGAATTAGAAAGAATTGGCTAACAAAATCACAAAGCGAAGTCCCATGATGACAGTCCTTCTGCAAGCTGAGGAAGAAAGAAGCCAAAAGTGGCTCAGTCTGAATCCAAAAGCCTCTAAAGTAGGGAAGTTGACAGTGCAGCCTTCAGTTTTTGGCTGAAGGCATGAGACCTCCTGGAAAACCACTGGTATAAGTCCAAGACTCCTAAGGCTGAAGAACACGGAGTTTGATGTCCAAGAGCAGGAAGAATGGAAGGAAGCATCCAGCACAGGGAAAAGAAGAAAATGGGAAAACTCAGCAAGCCAGCTTAACCTACCTTCTTTCACCTGCTTTGTTATAGTCCTGGCAGTCCACTGGATTGTGCCCACCCACAATGAGGGTGGGTCTACCTCTGCAAGTACAGGAACTCAAATGCTAATCTCTTCTGACAACACCCTCACAGACACACTCCAAAACGATACTTTACCAGCTATCTAGGTATCCTTCAATCCAATCAAGTTGACACCTAACATTAACCATCACACTATCTTTATAAAAAGAGGACATTCTGTTGTTTGATATGCCATGAATAAACCAGTAGGACATT
This sequence comes from Alouatta palliata, assembly GCA_004027835.1. Classification (NCBI taxonomy): domain Eukaryota; kingdom Metazoa; phylum Chordata; class Mammalia; order Primates; family Atelidae; genus Alouatta; species Alouatta palliata. The sequence goes on along the minus strand of PVKV010019620.1, from coordinate 5,936 downwards.
ATGCTAAATGAAATGAGCCACACACAGGAAGCAAAATATTACACTTTTTAAATAAGTAAACTATAAAGAGATAGAACATAAAACAAGTTACGATGGGCATGGTAGGAGAGTGGCAAGAAATGAGAAATGTAAGTCAAAGAATACAAAACAGCAGATATGTAGAATAAAGAAGTTTAGAGATCTAAGGTATATATGATGTGTAGAATAGGAATTACGAAGCATGGGAGATAGCAGTGATTTGAAGAGATAACAGAAAAATGAAGAAACCTATAGGTAGGATGAATATATTTTCTTGATTATATAAAAATATAAAGTATTTTCTTGAAATATAAAAATATTTTCTTGATTATGGTTTTATGGCTTCACTATGGCTTAACAACTCAAAGCACATAATTAAATAATGTAAATATATTAAATGTATTGCATTTTTATTATTCTCCTATAAATCTTTTTTTAATCCATTGAAAACATCTGATAAAGTGATGATGTCTCTCAAAGTGAATAAAGTCTACAAACAACTAAAGATTATGTTATGAGATAATACTTTATGTTTGGAGAGATGTTTAAAATAGATTCCATAATTTTAAAATATAAGTCTGGCAATGCTAATTTGAGTTAAGGTTTCTCATGATCTTGGGAATATAGTAGCTTCTAAATAAAACTCAACTAAAATTTTATCATTTTTAAGTAACTCCCTAATTGGCTTATTATTTAAAGGGATGTGACAGTTATTTGGAGAAAGATATTTCTCTTAGGAGATCATGAAGAGAGAAATAGTTATCTGTATATTCATCTAGATCACAGAATATGCACCAAGAAAACAAGAAAATGCAGCATTAAGCAAAATTTTATCTCTCTGTGATAAAACTAATCATTATTTTCTGGAGAATTGAAAGTTTAAACTTCCTATTGCTTCTTCGTGATTAGAATCATAGAGCTTTTAGCTAACCTCTGGGAAACAGACATTACTTTCCCTATAATCTGCCATTCTCACTTCTCAGTGAAGTGTAACAAACATCTCTCTACAAATGTTCTTTCAAATTATATCACTGTAATAGGAATAACTATGTCTATCTTTTCCAGAAAAGGAAGTGACACTAGAAAAAGAGTATTTAAGACAATACAATGAGTCAAGGCCAAAATCAAAATATAAATCTTTACAAAGCTCGGAGGTAGAAGTAATGGAGGCCTGAATTAAGCGAGCATCACTAGAAATCAAAAGACCTGATAAATTTGAAGATAGATTGTTAACCAAATGTGATGAAGATAATTTTGTTACCCAGGACTACAAGTTTCATGTTTTTAAGTTTTCCATGTGTGTTACAACACATGAATAAATAGGTTGAATTTTCATTTTGTCCTATGATGACTTGCTTTCCTCAAAGCTTTTAAAGTACCATTTGGGTCACATTATTATTGCCCAGTTCCCACACAAATCATAAATAGAATATCCTTAATAGTGCTACCATCTGAAAAAAATTACAGAATATGTATGTGCCACGCTTAACAGTTATCTATTACTATAAACATGGCTAAAGAAAAAGTCTTTGACTTATGTGTGTCTGCACACTGTGTATATGCCAAAATTTTTGTGTTAAATGGGCATTTGTTGAAATATTGTTATCTTGCCAAAATATTTTAATGTTATGCCGAATTCTTAATACTTTCCTAAAAGTATAAAAATTTAATCTTATGCCATAACTGATTATTCTCCAATTTGTATTAAACTTTGAAACTATGTATTTGAGACACATATTCAGCATTTTTCAGGGTTAATCATATGCATATTTAAAATTTACTAAAGTCAAGATTCAAACAGCAGAAAATTATACTGAACATTAATCCATCATTAAATAAAATGGAAGTTCTATATCAATGACATTTTCCAAATGTGCCTTAAATATATCTCCTTGCCTTATTTTTATTTTAAATCACAAATGTAAAATGGTGGTTATTAAGAACCAACATAAAGTGTATTTTCTTGAAAAATACTTACATGCTTTGGAAATAATCTCCAGAAAACAATTTAATTTAGTAATAATCGTTAATATTTTCACTCAAAGTTTATATTTGTCATTGGATAGAGCTATGATATTACTGGTTTGTTAAAATTGTATTTCCAGCTAAAGTTACAAACATCAAATTTTCTCAATAAAAAATAATAGTTTCTTTTTATTTAAGGCTGCTAATATATTACATTCTTACTAATAAATCAGTGGTTATATCTCATTTTACATACACACATACACCTACAAACATAAACACGCAACACACACATACATTTGTTGGGAGAAGATTCTTCCTTTATAAGAAGATTTCATAATATCTTTCAAATTACCAGTGTAAGTGCATGTTTTTCAACATTAAAAGAATTGTCAAAACAAATTACGTAGAATCAAACATCAAAGCAGCAGTTCCAAAACAGCCTTAAATCATAAACCTAAAATATAAGTTTCCAAAGCCTATATTTAACATTTATGATTAATATATAATTTATGGAGTTTTTTTCCAAATACAGGGAAAATAAATTTAAATCAACTGATACAATTTTATAAGCAGGTAGTTATAAATTTTTACTGTAAACAAATTCTTTCAAAATAAGTAATCTACATTTTTTATGGCACAATGACCAGCTGATGCCAATTAAATTCATCCCAGTTTATAAACCATCCTCTCTGCTGACGGGAAAGTGATTTTTAATTAAAATCTTATAAACACTGATAACCAACAACATAACATGGCATGAAAACAAAAGATATAACATTTTCTTTATACATTTAAAAATGCAACATATCAGTATTTTGTTAGCAGAATAGTCAAAGCCTGAAAAATAGAGACAAGCATACTTCTTCATTATGTTGTGTAAGATAGCTTCTTTGCATTAGAAAAATTAAATGAATTTTTAATACACCATATTTTTGCAAGTGCATGGCTTCTAAATATATAATTTCCACTATCACCTTGTCTTCTGAAAAATGGGGCACCCTGGTCTTAAAATTGTTCTTACATGGAGAAAATTGTTGTGAATTATTGTCTTTCAGATTCTCATTCACTCATAGTTTATATTTGCCACTGAGTAGAACTACATTCTCACTGGTTTGTTAAAATTTCTTTTTTTCCAACCAATGTTATAAACAGATATTTCTCAATATAAAACAATTATTTTTTTTAAGACTCTTAAGATATTACAGTCTTACTTATCAATAAATTAGTGATTATATCTTATTTTATATACACACATACACCTACACACATATGCACACAATACACACATACATCTTCCTATGAATCCAAGTTAAGTTGCCTATGAAAGGAAGTAATTTCTATCCTCCTAACAGTCATATGTACTATAGCACATATCCAAACTTTCAAAAAGCAGGATTGTGTATTGGAGATTGGGGAAATTATGTCTATTTGAATAAAGCAAATCTGGAATTGAATCATTCCTCTTATACTCTGTAATTGCATGCAAACACTTGGGAGACAGGTATAAATGTAGAAATCTTTTAGTAGGGCCTTGTCTCATACGGATGGATTTGTGTGGGAAAGAAACTATTCATGTTTCTCAAGTGATTTGAACACACATTATCTGGTACAATAAATATGATTTAATTTCCTTTAGCACAGAATATTAGATTTCTATAAAATGGCCTTGTGTTGAATCTTCCTCCTGTCTAGGAAAGCAGAAAAAAAAAAAAAAAAACTGGAAACAGATTATGTGCTCCAGTGCAATGGAAAGTCCTAAATCTGAGAGTGGAAGAGGTATTCAGCACAACTCTCAGGTTCATAAAAGTAGTCACAAAAAAAAAAAATAGGATGGAAGCTCACACCTGTTATCCTAGCATTTTGGGAGGCCAAGGCAGGTGGATCACCTGAGGTTAAGAGTTTGAGACCAATCTGGCCAATACAGTGAAACCCTGTCTCTACTAAAAATACAAAAATTTAACTGAGTTCAGTGACAGACGCCTACAGCCCCAGCTACCGGGGAGGCTGAAGCAGGAGAATTGCCTAAACCCAAGAGGCAGAGGTTGCAGTGAGCTAAGATTGTGACACTGCACTTCAGTCTGGGCAATAAGAGCAAGACTCTGTCTCAAAAAGAAAAGAAAAATAATAGAAAATAGAATAGAGTATTGCTATAGACATTTGAAGGCTATGGTGCTGTGAGTTTAACCTTATTAACCACAAACTCAAACCTACTTAGACCACTGCGTAGATTAACTGAAACCCCATTACAGCAGAAGGAAAGGAGTGTCCATTTCAAGCACAAAACTGAATTGAATCAGTCTCTACTGTGTGATGGAAGATATTCAGATTTCAACAAAAATTTATGAAGCATATATAAAGGCAGGAAAATCAACACTGTGAAAACATGAAGCAATCAACTGAACCAGACTCACATATGGCACAGATGTTGAAATCTGCGACAGAGTATTGACTATAAGTATGTTTAATATGTTAATGGTTCTAATAAAAATATGCTATATCAGATAGATAATTTTAGCAGAGCTATAAAGATTCTGAGCAAATGTTAAAAGGAAATACTAGAAATGTGAAACATTATAACGGAGATGGAGAATGTTTTCCCTGAAATTATTAGTTGGCTTAACACAGATGAATAGAAAGTCCATAAACATGAAGGCATCAATAAAACTAACTGTATTGACACAAAAACAGAAAAAAAGCATGAATTTAAAAAAGTGTACAACATTCAAAATCTGTGGGACAATATCAAATGTTCTATCACATTTGTAATACCAAAAGAAGAAAAAAATGGGTCAAAAGATATGTTTGAGTGTGATATAGCACATTAACAAATTAAAGAATGACAATGACATAATTATCTCAATAGGTGTAAAAAAAGCTATGACAAAATTCAACATCCTTTTATGATAAAAACTTTCAACAGATTAGATATAGAAAGTATGTAACTCAAAATAACAAAGGCCCTGTATGGCAAGCACACAGCCAACAGCACACTCAATGGTAGAAAAATGATAGCTTTTTCTCTATTATTTCAAACAAGGTAAGGATGCCCAATGTCATAACTTCTATTCAACATAGTACTGAAAGTACTAACTAGAATAATTGGGCAAAAAAAAAAATCAATAAAAGGCATCCAAATAGGAAAGAAAGAGGTAAAATTATTTATACTTGCCAATGGCATGACCTTATACACACAAAAATCTAAAGACGTCACACAAACACAAAAAAAGTTAGAACTGATAACCACATTCAGCTAAGTTGCAGGACATAAAATCTATATACAAAAATCAGCTATATTTCTGTACATTGAAAATGAACTATCTCAAAAAAAATTGAAATTAAGAAAATAATCTCATTTATAATTGCATCAAAAGGAATAAAATACTGCAAAAAAAAAAAAAATTCAAAGGAGGCAAAATACTTTAACACGAAAACCATGAAAAAAATGCTACAATTCATATGGAACTATAAAAAATAAAATAATAATAATAATTTAAAAAATCAGCCAAAGAAATCTTGAACAAAAAGAACAAATTTGGAAGCATCTCAATGTCTGATTTCAATACATAGTGCAAAACTACAGTAATCCAAACAGTATAGAACAGCATAAAAACAGATATACAGACCAATAGAACAGAATAGAAAGGCCTGGAATTAAATCCACACATTTAGAGCCAACTGATTTTTGACAAGGTGCCAAAAACACGCAATAAGTAAAAGATAATCACCAATAAATGGTGGTGGAAAAACTGGATATTCATATGCAGAAGAATGAAAATGAATCCTCATCTCTAATCATGCACAAAAATAAATTCAAAGTAGATTCAAAACTTAAATGTAAGGTCTGAATGTGTAAAACAACTAAGAGAAAATGGGGTGACATCCCCATGACATTGGTCTTGACAATGATTCCTTACAAAGACACTAAAATACAGGCTGCAAAAAAAAAAAAA
>PVKV010019619.1:0-41784 GCA_004027835.1 Alouatta palliata | reverse complement strand
AGTAAAATTTTACTTATATAAAATACAGACCATGATATTCTATAGGTAATGTTTAATAAATTGCCTGAATAATATACAATTTGTCTCTTTCTCAATTGTAAACTGAGGTTAACAGAGCAATAATGAAAGGAATGATAAAACATCAAACATTCACTAAAGTACTATTTTCTCTAATTTTGCTTTATGTAGCACTTTGAGTAGCTAATCAAAAGATTAATTTAATAGGCCAGGCGTGGTGGCTCATACTTGTAATCCCAGTACTTTGGGAGGGCAAGGCAAGCTGATCACCTGTGGTCAGGAGTTTGAGACCAGCCTGGCCATGATGGTAAAACACCATCTCTCATAAAAATAGAAAAATTAGCAAGGCATGATGGCACATGCCTGTAATCCCAGCTACTTGGGAGGCTGAGGCAGGAGAATCACTTGAACCTGGGAGGCAGAGGTGGCGGTGAGCGGAGATCATGCCACTGCACTCCAGCCTGGGTGACAACACCGAGACTCCATCTCTAAATAAATAAATAAATAAATAAATAAACAAACAAACAAATGGGCATTTGTTAACTCTGGATTTGCTGTTTTGGTTGTGACTTTCAATAGAAAATTAAATGCTTGACCCTTATATCAAATTAAACTGGCTAGTTTTAAATAGATTTAGTTTTTTCAAATTACATGCTCAGTCTAGAAAAAAGACAGATGTGTGTGACAAAATACAAAGTGAAAGGACACTTCTTACCTTTCTGTTTTTTGAGAGGCACAATATAGCATATGCTGGTAAGTGAGCAGGCTCTGGAACCAAACTGGATTGAAAATGTCGCTTGGGTACTTACTAGCCATGAACTGCAATAATTAATCTGTTTGAATTTCTATGTAAAATAGGGATAAAAACTAGAGTAATTAGAGGTGTAGTGAGAATTAAATGAGTTAATACATCTAATGTCATTAGAGCAGTGCTTGGCACAGTCAGTGCTCAATTAATATTATTATTAAACTCCATGTATGTGGATACACACATAGAGATGCAAAATAAAGACAATTACATATGTGTCGAAAAAAGTATTCCAGGGGCTGGGCATGGTGGCTCACGCCTGTAATCCCAGCACTTTGGGAGGCTGAGGTGGGCGGATCACCTCAGGTCAGGAGTTCAAGACCAGCCTGGCCAACATGGAGAAACCCCATCTCTAAAAAAAAAAAAAAAAAAGAAAAAAGTATTCCAAAACTCCATATGGCTATAAGGACATTACATATTCAAGTTTGAATGGCTGCCTGTTCCACTGAAACTGCCACACTAGGTCTCAAGTAACCTGGTCCTTTGTTCTTTGACATCTGGAGAGTACTTCATTCAGCACAGGTCCTTTGGGAAGGCTCCTTCTCCCATCATCATTATATACTGCATTATTTAAAATTACCCATTTCAAGTAATGACACACAATGAGATTTCAGTGCATTCTTAGCCCATGCTGCTTTATTGCTTAAAAATATATATACACAGGTGCAGAGTTTCCAGCTCTTTTAACAGTTCCTTTTACATCAAAGAATTACATTTCTTCTTCAAAAACCCCAAAGATGCATAGATTGAAATCAAGCTGCCTTTTGTAATACTTCAAATAATATGAAATGAAATTCTTTTTAACATTATACACCAATGGTGCAATAAAGAATATGCAGGACAGCACGTAAACACAGTGAGCAACTCATTCTTACGAGGCAGTAAGTAAAGTACAACGTGAAGGACAGTCTAGGATAATCTTTCTGGTCATAAGAGATTAGTGGTTTTAAGAAAAATGCCAAGACTGTTACTGTTTAAGGATTGATGATAATGTATTGCCAGAATACCTTTCTTACCCCTAGGAGAAAATTATTTTTTCAATGATGTAATGACATATCATTACCAACGGAGGAAAAAAACCTGAGAACTGTCAGTAACAAAGATACCTATTCTGACTTTAAAGGTTTAGGAGTTCACAAGAAATCTGTGATGTTTGGTTTTCCAAAATTAAGTATTTTAATGTGCTTTAGTGGAATAATCAGAAGAAGTTAGAGAAACTGTTCTTAATCTTTACTGGCTGACAGATATGCTATCAGTAATTGGGGAGGAGAAACTACATTCCGGATATGACATCTCACTTCATATATTTAAATGGAAACCAAACATCACAATGACAAGAAGTCTCATTCAATTCTGAAGCACTGAAAAGTTATCATTCCACTTTATTCATTCCCAAAGGTATTTGTAGCAAAATCATACAGGAAAAAATGTGAAATAAAAATGATTAAAAAAAAATTTTTTTTCAGCATAAAATGTAAAACCTTCAATGTGCCTAGTGAAAATCATTTAATCTTGACTTCTACTGAGGCTTCTTTCAGGCATCATGAATGCCATTCGTACGTTATTTGTCATATCATTTGTATTTATATAAGGGTTATTTTCAAAGTCAGGAATTTTCTCAAGGAAAATTTTTAGCTACCACGGGCCAGGTGCAGTGGCTCATACCTATAATCTCAGCACTTTGCGAGGCTAAGGGGGGCGGATCACATAAGGCCAGGTGTTTGAAACCAGCCTGGCCAGCTTGGTGAAACCCCGTCTCTACTAAAAACACAAAAATTAGCTGGGGGTAGTGGTGCAAGTCTGTAAATTCAGCTACTAGGGAGGTGGAGGTTGCAGTGAGCCAAGATCACATCGCTGCACTCCAGCCTGGGCAACAGTGAGACTGTTTAAAAAAAAAAAAAAGGAAAAGAAAAATTTTAAGCTACTGCAATAAATGTGTTTATTCATCAAATAAATGGCAAGGACTTTCTTCTTTTAAAGTGGAAAAGGTTTCTCCTGTTTAACCTGGCATCAAAAGCTTTAATCAAGGAATTGTAGTCTGACCAAACCCATCAAGGGTAGAACTTTGGCTATAAAATTTGTTTAAACTATTCTTTATGCAATACAGTAACAGAAACTAAACCACAGATAAAGGGAAGTCTCCTTGTTGCAGGGTTGCAGGGGTACTTTGTTTCTTGCACACACTGATTATATTCAACTCAAATCCCAGATGTGTAAATAAACCATATCATAAACAAACTCCATATCCACATCTAGTTATTTTACATACGCCATACTAGCATTCCCTGCTTTCCTACTCTTTGTGAAACTCTGCACCTTTCTGATTATTATAGCCATAGCAGCTAATTTATTCAACATGCTTAGTTGTGTCTTGTTTTCAAACATACTTGGGGACTAATGGAACCAGGCAAGAGGTTAGAGGGTGGGCACTGTTATGCCCTAGTCCTGACAGTCTGAATGTCTTGTGGTTGCCCCTGTTTATCTTCTTCCCATTTTCAATGGAAGAAAAATCCTTTGTAAGAAAAATGAAAACAATCTGAATAAATTCAAGCTATTGGTTTTCGTCTCTATTGCTTCATTGTTAATAAATGCATATATAAAATTACTAGTAACCACAACACTGGACATTTTCAGTCATGCATTAGAATGTTTGTACTCTAAAATCAGAGTTATGGGCCTGCCACTATTGCTTGCACTTTCAGTCAGGCTCAGTTTTAGTTTAATAAGCATGCAAAATAAACTCCTTGATTCAGAGGAATTATGGGAAATAACAAGGATCCATACAAGTTTCAACTCAAAAGTTGGGTTAATAATTGCTTAGAAATGCAGATAGGTGCTCCAGTTCTATCACAATGCTGCTTCAGAACAGAGAGAGAGGAGTCATACACAAAAATGTTAAAATTAGGACCACTAATCAGTTTTCAAAGGCTTATATGCAAATCCTGGCCCTTCTGAGTAGAGAATGACATAAAAACAGTTTTAAAGAGCTACAAATTTTCTTGGCCATTACTGACAACTGTAACAGGAGAGCATAGGTGGTTTCTTTTCTAATTCACACTAACAAGCATTACCTGCATAGCTCCCTGGGCAAAAAATTATAAAGAGCAAGGCTAATACAATGTAAACTCAAGCATCAATGCCCTGAAATTTAACACAGTTCTCTGCTTTTTAAAACTGTTCACCAAGGAATTCTTCCAAATAGGATATAATTAATAGCCAATTAATGTTCATTAATAAACTAGAAGCAATTTGCTTGCACCAACAGCACCATGAAAATGTAAACTCCAGGAGGCCAAGAGTCTCTTCTTATTTTTGCATATCACAGATATACGAAGAGTAAACATGAGACCACAACAACTTTTTAAAGTAACAGCAAACTTTCAAGACTGAAAGCTTGTAGTATATTTTAGCATTTAGAATTATTAACATGGCTGTTAAGGGTAATCTTTAATTGTTCCAAGTAACTGAACTGTTGACATCATTGTAATAGGTAACGCTGTCCCCAGATGGTGCAGATATCTGAATATTGCTTGGTTATTCCAATTTGTCTAAGACCAACTGACAGCATAGGACATTTAAAGTGGAGCTACAATCAACTTAACATAGCCTTTTCCCTATGCATTAGTTGTCATGTAAATTAAAAAGAGGCACTATTCCTAGATCTACATCACTTATCTTTCAGTTTTTTCCCTGGGAAAACAAGGAAATGTAGACCCAGTCTTTTCAGGGATAGTCAAGGTGCTAAAAGGCCAGGACAGACATCAGGTGAAAGGGAGTGAAGTCACCCTAGTTTCACTGTTATATCCTGATGCGAGCTGTGTGGTTCCTCAGATCAAGCAAGAAACTAGTTTACTGGGTTCTCCTTGATAAAGAATAAGCAGTCACAGGCCATAGGCCACATCTACATTAGACAAGGTTTTACACTCCACCCACCCAAACATATTCAATGGCTATTCCCTTCAATCCTTCTGCCTTTCATCTTTAAATCCTTATTCCCTAATCATGAGAGAAATCCAGCTTATCCATGTTTGTGGGAGTTTTATTCTAAACATTAAACTCACAAACTTCTCCCCCTTAAAAAAATGTACGCAGGAAACCAATGGAGAAAGATTAGACAAAGCAGAAAGTATACCATTCTACAGAATAAATGCCTGTCAGTATAACATCTTTTTTTTTTTTTTTTTTTTTTTTTGAGACAGAGTTTCACTCTTGTTGCCCAGGCTGGAGTGCAATGGCGCATTCTTGGCTCACCACAACCTCCACCTCCTGGGTTCAAGCGATTCTCCTGTCTCAGCCTCCCAAGTAGCTGGGATTACAGGCATGTGCCACTACGCCCGGCTAATTTTTTGTATTTTTAGTAGAGACAGGGTTTCGCCATGTTGGCCAGGATGGTCTTGATCTCTTGACCTCGTGATCCACCTGCCTCAGCCTCCCAAAGTGCTGGGATTACAGGTGTGAGCCACTGCGCCCGGCCTGCTAAAACATCTTAAGCAAAAAACCCACACAGCGGCTTCAGTGGGGCTGTAGTACATTTGTTTTCAGGTTAAGCACTATAAAGGTTTAATTTCAACCGCTCTAACCCTCTGAATTAGGAAACAAATAGGGCCTTTAACCTTTAACTTACACAAAAGCTGACATTTCTCAGACAAAGATAAATTCATATACATTCATACTGTTCTAAAAGTACCTTTTATATGCTCTTTATCCAGAACATTTTTTCCTTTTGTGCAACTGTTGATTGCAGAGCCCCACAAACTCAAGTAGTATCACATATTCTATTGTACAACCTTGCTAATGCAAATTACTATACATGCAAAAACTGTTATTGCTACTACAATTCTATCTCTTGAAAATTACTATTCATTTTATGGCTTTTTTTTTTTGGAACAGGAAATATCCTTTCCTATATACTGTGCTATTCTGCATTCATTACCTTTTCAGTTTTTTTTTTTTTTAATAATTGCTTTTCAGTAATAGATTGTCCCAGGCACTAAACTATTTAAGCCAAGAATATAGCTACTTCACATACACTATGAGAATCTAAACTTGGGTCTCTGGAGATCTGCTGCCAGAATCTACTTGTTCTAACCTCTGTATGCACAAGATATACCACATTATAATAGTTTTGCATTTGTTATCATACATTAGTTATGTAGAATCTATCAGCAAATGATGGACGCTCCCTAATACTGAAATTTAAAAATTACCTCAGAAAACTGCCATTTCTGAGTTCTCAAGGCAGCTTTTACAGGTAGGAATTCCTTCTCTACAGAAAGCTATCTTATTCTTATCTTTCAGAAGATAGCTTTCAGAGTAAACCAACAGTTTTATTTCCACAAGTAAAGTAGATAAAAGTGAAAGCTGTCTGAGGCTTACTATAACCAAGGAAAAGAGTCTACCTGTTACATAGCAACCTAGGTAAGCATCACCCAGCTACATTTCCAGTTCTCAAGAAAAAGTCTGAAATCCCATCAATAGACAATTCAGCAGATTTGGAAATAGGAAGAGCCCATAACAAATAACTGAATACTCCAAATTACTGAGTGTTTACACATAGCATGCTACAAATAGGAAATGTAAATGGTCTACAGATTAGAAAAGCACTCACTGAAGCAATTAACATAGCATCTCCATAAGACATGCAAAATACAATTTCTTGACATACAAGGAGTAGGAAAATAATGAACCTAAAAGACATGCCATGTGAAGACAGTTTAAGAGCAGGCCGGGTGTGGTGGCTAACGCCTGTAATCCCAGCACTTTGGGAGGACAAGGCAGGCCGAATCACTTGAGGTCAGGAGTTTGAGATGGTTCTGGCCAACATGACAAAACCCTGTCTCTACTAAAAATACAAAAATTAGCCGGGTATGGTGGCACATGCCTGTAGTTCCAGCCACTCAGGAGGTGGATGGAGGTTGCAGTGAGCCAAGATTGTTACCACTGCACTCCAGCCTGGGCCAGACAGACTCTGTCTCAAAAAAAAAAAAAAAAAAAAAAGATCAAAGCAGAATAATGAAATGGGGTCTCATTTTGACTTGAGGTTTCATAAGACACAAAGGCAGCTGGTTTCCAGATTCCTTATGGAAAGCTGAAATGTCCTCAAACATAGTATCTCAGATTTTGACCTCACAATTCTATTCATAAATGAATCTTTTAGGCCTTAATCTCTTTTCCCCAGGGAAAACATAACAGATTTAAACATTATGAAAAAAGAAAAGGTTTAGATTTCCCACTCTTTGTACACTATTTGTTATTATCAATAATTCACCCTGAAATTTAAAATTACTAGGCTCATGCACTAACCCCTAACATGGCACTACAATATGCTACCAAGCACTAATGCTTACAAAACTATACACGTCTCAAAATGGAAGACATTGGTGATTTTGTTGTTCTTAAACAACTTGTAACATTTGTCCACAAGTATTAAAATATACATATATATATATATATATATTTCTATTGCACATGTCCCGTTTTTCCAAAGAAAAACTGCCAGCTAACGTGGATAAGCAAGGGAAAGGGAGGGAGCATGGCTGCAAATCAACACATAGTCTCACCTAAATTATAGCTTTTCCTATCAAGGGGACAAAAATAGACAAGAAAAAAATGTAGATGTATTAAGTAAATACTGGGCAACTACAGCTGGAATATATCCATTTTGTTAAATGCATCTGGTCTGAACCATGGTAGATACAGAAACAATTTCAAAAAGCATTAAACACTGGTTCTCTCAACTGTGAAATGAAAAAATATAAAGCATATGGAGACACTGAGTCTGATATCTATTCAAACAAGTGGGCCAGAGCTGCTTTCAATGGTACCAAAAGTACAGGTACTCTACCCCCTGCCAAATGATCCTACCCAAAAAGATGCCAAAAGTACAGAGAAGACAAGTAACAGACAACTGGAAGGTACAAATTCTCTATGATATGACATTTTAAACATACTAGTAGAATCCAAACATGTAGACTCCATTGTCCTGAACAATTGCAAAATACGAAAAACATGAGGAAGTAGGTAGATTACTTAGAGAAAAATTTGGGTTACTTTTAACTAAAGTTATTTCTACTACGCTTTATCACTTGTAGCTGCCCTCAAAAAAAGAAATTATATTTTATATATAATATGTAATTATTTTACTAAAAGTATTTTTTACCCATTTCAAATGGGTTGATTGACCAATCTCAGTAATTTCCCATTTTGGGCCATTTCTATCACTCTCAAATTTTGGTGACTCTGCCCTAAGTCCCAGCATCACAGCATTCATGGCCCTGAGTAAACATTCTGGAAAACACACAGATGTTCCAATACTATCTGTTCTTAATTTCAACTAATTAGCTTTAAAATTTATTCTCTACTCACAAAGAAGCATAAATAAAGGTTTCACTCTTATGTAAAGACATGACAATAGATAAAATGGTCCTCAGCTGATTTGGAAGCAAGGACAGTTTTCTGTGAGAATATGTTCTTTATAACGAATAACTATTATGGTAAAAAAAGAAAATCCATTTCTTATTGTAAGTATTCTTGTTCAAGGTTTCTTTTCCACACCCTGAATCTACAGTGATCCAACTACAAGTTTGGGAATATTGCTTCTGAGGCCCATTGATTCTCTGATGAGAAAGTTCAGTCCCAACCAGGAAAAATACCTGAGTCCCAGCCTTTTGAGCCTAACACTACACCTAGTATCTTGAGTAAGAAATCAGGCCGGGCGTGCTGGTGGGCGCCTGTAATCCTAGCTACTTGGGAGGCTGAGGCAGAAGAATTGCTTGAACCTGGGCAGCGGCGATTGATTCCAGGTTGGGCAACAGAGTGAGACTCTGCCTCAAAAAAAAAAAAGAAAAAGAAATCAAACATCCAAATATTTTTGGATCAAGGAAAACAGTGAATATTATGCTTTTACAAAAAACCTAACTATATAATATGAAACACCATAAAGTCAGATGGTACTGCATGAGGCATTTTTGCTTTTCTTAGGGAAAAGGAGTTATATGAAAAATTCTCTCATCCTCCCATCCCACCCCCCTGACTCCTCTATGTCCAAAGTTGTTTTTTTTTCCTTCATTTTTTTGAGATAGTCTCACTCTGTTGCCCAGGTTGGAGTGCAGTGGCACAATCTCGGCTCACCACAACCTCCACCTCCCAGGTTCAAGCAATTCTCCTGCTTCAACCTCCGAAGTAGCTGGGATTACAGGCACACGCCACCATGCCTGGCTAATTTTGTAGTTTTAGTAAAGATGAGGTTTCTCCATGTTGGTCAGGCTGGTCTTGAACTCCCAACCTCAGGTGATCCACCTGCCTCGGTCTCCCAAAGTATTGGGATTACAGACATGAGCCACCGTGCTTGGCCTAGGTTTTTGTTTAAAATTGCGCCTTTGTTCTTATTCAGTAAATCTATGTCACAGGATGAGCCAGGATTTAAATATATAAATATATGTAATATTTTACTCTCTTTCATGTCAAATTAGAAATGCATGTTTGGAATTTACTGCTGCAGTCTCAACTGTGCTTACCAGGATAGTGGCTGAAACTGGAAGACATTTTTGTTTTTAAACCCTGAAGTCGTCCATACTTGCTATTTATTTAGTCTTCTTGTTCGTAACAAAAAGTATTCACAAATACCACCACCTAAGCACCTGTTTCAAATGAAACTCAGCCTTCAGCTTGCAAAATGATGTCTTTATAATTAAGCAAACAGCAGAAGACCTATGTGAGTTGCTTCCTTCTTCGTGGAGAAGTTGGCAGGATAACTGGAATCCTAGGAGCTCCACTGTGTTCAGTCTGAGAGGCAGAACAAAAAAAAAAGTGGA
Source organism: Alouatta palliata (assembly GCA_004027835.1). NCBI lineage: Eukaryota > Metazoa > Chordata > Mammalia > Primates > Atelidae > Alouatta > Alouatta palliata. Next base: position 32,145 of record PVKV010019619.1, on the reverse strand, counting down.
CTTTTTCATTCCAAATCATGGAGATAATGTATAGAGAAGTGATATCCACATTTTAAGAATAGGGAAAGTAACTGCGTAAAAGGAGTAGGACTACACACTCTGGGAGACAACGTAGAGATACCTAGAAATACAAAATAAAAACAGGAAGATGAGTACAGTTACTTCTGCATGAGCTGATTCAAAAACAATATCTAAAACATACAAGAGTAGGCTGGGCACAGTGGCTCAGGCCTCTAATCCCAGCACCTTGGAAGGCCGAGGTGGACGGATCACAAGGTTAGGAGATCAAGACCAGCCTGGCCAACATGGTAAAACCCTGTCACTATTAAAAATACAAAAATTAGCTGGGAGTGGTGGTACACGCTTGTAGTCCCAGCTCCTCAGGAGGCTGAGACAGAAGAATCACTTTAACTTAGGAGGCGGAGGCTGCAGTGAGCCAAGATTGAGCCATTGCACTCCAGCCTGGGCTACAGAGCAAGACTCCATCTCAAAACAAAACAAAACAAAAACACAAAAATTAGCCAGGTGGGGTGCTGTGTGACTGTAATCCCAGCTACTTGGGAGGCTGAGTCAGGAGAACTACTTGAACCTGGTAGGCAGAGGATGCAGTGAGCCGAGATGGCACCACTGCACTCCAGCCTGGACAAAGAGGGACTCCAGTTCAACAAAAAAAAGAAAAAGTGGCCAACATGGTGAAATCCCATCTCTACTAAAAATACAAAACTTAGCCAGGCATGTGGCAGGCACCTATGGTTCCAGCTACTCAGGAGGCCAAGGCAGAAGAATCGCCTGAACCCAGGAGGTGGAGGTTGCAATTATCCGAGATTCTATCACTACTCCAGCCTGGGCAACAGAGCAAGAATCTGGCTCAAAAAAAAAAAAAAAAAAGAAAAAAAGAAAATATTTTGGATATGTATTATCTAAAAGAAACTGACCAACCATAACACCAAATTCAGTACTGTCATCAGAAAGGCAGTGGTTACCAGGAACTGTGGGAGGGAGATTAATAAGCACTGAGTTTATTTAAGATGATGAAAAAATTCTAGAGATAATGGTAATAGTTATACAACAATGTGGAATATACTTAATGCCAATAAATTTTACACTGTACAATGGTTAAAAGAGTTTTGTTATATATGCTCTACAATAATAAATATATCACAGATGCCTGTCAAAGGCTTAAATGATTTTAGTTTATAAAAATGGAAAATAGCAATTTGTTACCTAGTCTTTCTAGCCCACTATTTTTAGTCTGTCATATACATTAAAAAAATACAACTCTAAATTGAACCTAAATAACCTCTTCTGGTTGAAGATAGGGTTCTTTTTTTTTTTTTTTTTTTGAGATGGAGTTTTGCTCTTGTCGCCCGGGATGGCACAATCACAGCTCATCACAACATCTGCCTCTCGGGTTCAAGTGATTCTCCTGCGTCAGTCTCCAGAGTAGCTGGGATTACAGGCCTGCACCACCACACCTGGCTAATTTTGTATCTTCAGTAGAGATGGGGTTTCTCCATGTTGGTCAGGCTAGTCTCAAACCCCTGACCTCAGGTGATCCACCTGCCTCAGCCTCCCAACGTGCTAGGATTACAGGCATTGAGTCACCAAACCCAGCCGGTTGAAGATAGGGTTCTTATTCAAAGCCTGGGAAAGCCAAATATACATTAATCCAGAATCAAATCAGGAGGAAGAATTTGTACTTGTTGCAAAAGCAGCATAGAAGGGTAAAGATCCACAGGTATACCTTTAGAACCCTATGAGCAGCAGGGCTACTTCATTATAGAGGCTCACTTGAAACCTAGCAGGTGGAGGTTGCCATGAGCCATGATAGTGCCATAGCCCTCCAGGTGGGCAACAGAGTGAGACTGTGTCTCCAAAAAACAAAAAAACACAAGTAAAAAAATGCACACCTTGTCCGGTCACAGTGGAGCCTGTAATCCCAGCACTTTGGGAGGCCAGGGCAGGTGGATCACCTGAAGTCAGGAGTTCGAGACCAGCTTGGCCAACAAAGTGAAACCCCATCTCTACTATAAATACAAAAATTAGCCGGGCATGATAGCACATGCCTGTAATCCCAGCTCCTGGGGAGGCTGAGACAGGAGAATTGCTTGAACCCAGGAGGCTGAGATTGCAGTGAGCCAAGATTTTGCGCCACTGCACTTCAGCCTGGGTTTTGGGGTGTGGGGGACACATCTTGAACATAAACTTTGTCCCCCAAACAATCTATGTATTTTTTTTTTTTTACTTTTTAAGAAAAACCCAAAAAACTTTCACAATCTCAGGCCCAAACAATCTATAGCTTAACATTAGGCAATAACCCTAGCAAATCATACGCTTGTATTCTCTTCAAAATGCCAAATTTCATATCTGACATAACTATTCAATTTGACATACTCTTAACACAGGTATGTATGGTGTGTGTCATGAACTGCAGGATATAACTAACCCATCTGAGGGTGGCTGTCTGGGCACAGTGGCTCACACTCATAATCCCAGCACTTTGTGAGGGTAAGGTGGGGAGAACTACTTGAGCCAATGAGTTTGAGACTAGCCTGGCAATATACTGAGAATTTTGTCTCTACAAAAAACTAAAAATTAGCGAGTGTGGTGGCATGTGCCTATAGTCATGATTACCCAGGAGGCTGAGGGGGGAGGATAGCTTGAGCACAGGAGGCAAAGGTACACTGAGTAGTTTTCATATAACATATATATATACACAATATACATACACATACATATATACATATACATACAAAGGTGGTTTTATATTTTTCAATGTTTTTATTGCTATAAAATACATATAAATTTACCATATTAACCCTTTTCAAGAATACAATTCAGTAGTATTAAGTACATTCACATTGCTGGGCAACCATCATGATAATCCATCTCCAGGACTCATTTCTTCTTCCCAACTGAAGCCTTGTATACATTACATAGTAATTCCCTTTCCCTTCCCTTCCTGCACCCCCTGGCAACCATCATTCTACTTTCTGTCTGTATGATCCTGATGTTGCCCAGGCTGGAGTGCAGTGGCTATTCACAGGCATAATCAGCATACTGCAGCCTTGAACTTCTGGCCTCAAGTAATCCTACTACCTCAGTTTTCAGAGTGTAGCTGGAACTACATATAAGATTTTCATCCTCAAAGCAGTTGTACACTAAATGCTTTTCATATAATACAATCAAAGTCTAAGTAGGTGTTCTAGGTTGACCTCTGTCCTCCCAATACTCAGATATTAAAATTCCTAGCCCCTACTACCTCATACTGTGACCTTATTTGGTAATAAGGTCATTGCAGATGTCAGCAGCTAAGATGAGGTCATAACAGAGCAGGGTGGACCCCAATCCAATATGACTGGTGTCCTTAAAAAAGTTGGGGGAGGCTGGCACAGTGGCTCATGCCTGTAATCCCAGCACTTTGGGAGGCTGAGGTGGGTGGATCATGAGGTCAGGAGTTTGAGACCAACCCTGACCAACATGGTGAAACCCCAGGCGTGGTGGCGCGCACCTGTAGTCCCAGCTACTCTGGAGGCTGAGGCAGGAAAATTGCTTGAACCCAGGAGGCGGAGGGTGCAGTGGGCTGAGTGATACTCCATCTCAAAAAAAAAAGAACTATGAAACAATTTCTGTTTGTGGTGCTTTGTTACAGCAGGCCTAAGAAACTAAAACTACCAGAATAGGTATGAAGCCTATTTTGCAGACATAATGTTATTGTCAGTTAAGAAAGGACATACCATCTTTTGCTTTTTTGAGTAACAGAACCTAGTTTACTTTTGTGGTAAATTCATAAGATACCAACAACCCTTGGCACCAAATAGCCATATACCAAGAATTATTAAAAGTGTACTTAAAAGTTTCAGAAATTAAAGATAAAGGTCAAGCAACAACACTTTGGGAGGCTGAGGTGGGAGAACTGCTTGAGCCCAGGAGTTCAAGACCAGCCTGGGCAACACAGCAAGACCCCATCTCTTTTTTAAAAAAAGAGAAAAAAGCCAGGAGCGGTGGCTCACGCCTGTAATCCTAGCACTTTGGGAGGCTGAGGGGGGGGGGGCGGATCACCTGAGGTCACGAGTTCAAGACCAGCCTGACCTCGTCTTGGTGAAACCCCGTCTTTAAAAAAAAAAAAAAAAAAAAAAGGAAGGGGGCTAGGTGTGGTGGTTCACACCTGTAATCCCAGCACTTTGAGAGGCCAAGGCGGGCAGATCATGAGGTCAGGAGTTCGAGACCAGCCTTGATCAACATGGTGAAACCCTGTCTCTACTAAAAAAATACAAAAATTAGCCAGGCAAGGTGACACACACCTGTAATCCTGGCTACTTGGGAGGCTATGGCACAAGAATCGCTTGAACTAAGGAGGCAGAGGTTGCAGAGAGCCAAGATGGTGCCACTGCACTCCAGTCTGGGTGACAGAGCAAGACTGACTAAAAAAAAGAGATTTTGCCATTTGTCACAACACAAATGAGTCAGGAGGACAGAGAGAAAAATATTGCACAGGGAAGCGGGAGGGAAAAAAATTAAAAAAAAAAATATTGCACTACCTGATTTATATGTGCAATTAAAAAAAAATATACAGAGATAGAGAAAAAAAATCGATGAAGGAGTTAGAAAATGAAGAGATATAGGTCAGAGGATAAAAAGGAACAGTTATGTAGAATCAACAAGTCTAATGATCTAATGTACAATATGACAACCATAGGTAAACAAAATTGTACTGTAAACAGGATCTCTGCTAAAAGAGATTTCAGCTGTTGCCACAAAAACAAAACAAAACAAAAGAATAGGCCAGGGGCAGTGGCTCACACCTGTAATCCCAGCACTTTGGGAGGCCGAGGCAGGCGGATCACAAGGTCAGGAGTTCAAGACCAGCCTGACCAACACAGTGAAACCCCATCTCTACTAAAGATACAAAAAATCAGCCAGGCATGGTGGCGCACCTGTAATCCCAGCTATTTGGGAGGCTGAGGCAGGAGAATCACTTGAACCTGGGAGGCGGAGGTTGCAGTAAGCCAAGATTGCGCCACTGCACTCCAGCCTGGGCGACAGAGCAAGATCCATCTCAAAAAGAAAAACACTATGTGACATAATGGATGCTAACTTACTTCACTCCAGGCTGGAGTGCAGTGGCATGATCTCGAATAATTGCAACCTCCGCCTCCCGGGTTCAAATAATTCTCATGTCTCAGCCTCCCAAGTAACTGGGATTACAGTGTGCGTTACCACACCTGGCTAATTTTTGTATTTTTTAGTAGAGACGGGGTTTCACCATATTGGCCAGGCTGGTCTTTAACTCCTGACCTCAAGTGATCCGCCCACTCAGCCTCCCAAAGTGCTGAGATTACAGGCGTGAGCCACCGCGCCCCACCTACATTTATTTTTTTTTAATTGATATTTTTGTTCAAAACAGAGTCTCTCTGTTGCCCAGGCTGCAGTGCAGTGTCACCATCTTGGCTCACTGCAACCTCCGCCTCCAGGGTTCAAGCAATTTTCCTGCCTCAGCCTCCCAAGTAGCTAGGGTTTAGGCATGGGCCACCAGACCTGCTTAATTTTTGTATTTTTAGTAGAGATGAGGTTTTCCCATGTTGGCCAGGCTGGTCTCAAACTCCTGACCTCAGGTAATCTGCCCACCTCGGCCCCCCCAAATGCTGGGATTACAGATGTGAGCCACCATGCCCAGCCTATTTTTTATCATTTGATTTCCTTCAATCTAATTAAATACGAGTCTTTTTTCTTTAGATAGTAAAGATTGCTGGTAGTTTGGACTAATAATCAAGACTATTCCTTTTTACTTAATACATTTCTGTTGTTGAAAAATAAAAGATTGAACTTAAATTTCAACAACTTACAGTCATTTTTCACGTTGATCTTCTGCTGAAGCTCAGGGCTTATCGTTCCACTTCTATGTACCTGTTTTCAAGCTGCTTAAACAGCATTTGGAATGATTAGCCTACAATTACTTACTTGCCAAGTCCTGAGTTCAGAATTTTGTTTTTGAGATGAATATAAAAGCACCCAAAGGTCAAGGAAAATGTTCTTCCTGTGATAAGGAATCTGAAAAGAAAAAGAACGTTAAGCATATAGCCCTCACTGTTGCTAATAATTTTAGTATACAAAATTAAACAAGCTATTGTTAAAAAAAAAACCCACAGTATCATAAATTATTCAAAAGGAACAATAAGAAAGTAGTTACTCTCTACCTTCACTGGCATTATTTTTAAAAAGATGTCAAGTCTTGAAGCACTGATCCTCAAGTTTTTCTGGAACACTGTCCTTTCTGAGAATATGAAGCTATGGACCTTCTTCTTCCCACAAAAATTTGTAATTGTGCACAAAATTTCCAGTAGTTTATGGACCTCTATTTAGACCTTTGCTTTAGTGTAGGTGACTACTCCCCTCGGTAAGGCAGGGAGGAAGAATGTTCAGTTCCTTTCCTCTGGCCGATCTCTTTTTTTTCTTCTCCTGGATGAGACAAAAAAAAAAAAAACCCCACAAAAAATAAACTGACAAAAGCGACAAAAAAGATCTCATATAGCAGTCCTCCTTTATTTGTTATTTTCAACTCTAGTAAATCCAGGGCCAACAAACAGCATATCCAAAACATTCATTTGTCTAATGGTGTGTCCATCGGAACGGAACTGAACCAATGTGCCCAGTTTTAAACAGGAACTTTCCTAGAATTTAACTGAGAGACTGGATGAGGGGTTACAACAATCCAAATTACAAAAAGAGACACCCCGTGAAGTCAAAGGAGAACCAAATACCAAATGCCTCACAGTGTTGAAAGTGTTCTACCCCGCACTTTACACAAAGTACGTTCTAATAACATTTCCCCAAACGATTTTTATTCTGTCTCTATAAGAGCAATAGCGTACACAGAAACCAAAAACGGTCAAGCGTCAGCGGAATGAATGCGCCATTAGAACGTTATCAGGACATCACTGCCAGAAGTGCTTACTCAGATCGTAAAAGTTAGGGAGGTGGGAGTGGGAGCGAATGGATTTAGTAAAAGTTGAACGAGGATGTCCGCGATACACACACTCGAATGCAATTCCAAGGGGAACCTCTTACAAGTCTCAAGGTCAACGAGCTAGGGATACAAAATACTCAGCGCCACAACAGGCCTCAAATGATACCGCAGCCAGGGGCAAAAAGGGGCACAAAGTCCTGAGGCGAGGAGTGCAAGTAAATTAATAAAACAAAGATATTCTTCGAAAAATAAATCGATGGCGGATGCAGCCGCTGCCAGGTATAGCCCCGCGTGGGTGCAAGCAGCAAACACAAAGGCGGCTAAAGGCACGGCACTGGGAAGGACCCAGGCGGGCTGAGGAGAGTGTGGGCCGTGCGACACACCCAAAAGGCGGGTGCGGGCTGCCCTGGGGCCCCTGAGATTGGAACCCCCGCCCAGCCGAGGCTGAGGCCAGCTACCCGCAGCTCGCAGGTTCCTGGGAGCTTCCATCCCCGGCGTACAGCTAGGCCACGCCACCTCCTCGCCAGCTGCTCGTCCCCCCAGTCACTGGCCTTCTCGGCTCACCTCGCACGGTCCAACAGATGCACTCGGCCTTCCGGGGGCTGGCCGGACTGGCCTGCCCCCCGGCCCACAGGCCAGTTCACAGCCGAACGCCTCACTCCGCCATATTCGCAGCTTCTCTAGGCTGCCAACCCTGCGGCGGGCCGTTTCCACAAGCCTCGCCCCCGCCACTGCCGTTGAGTAGTGATTGGACACAGGCTTGCTCGCGCGCGCTCTTCATGCGTTGTAGGTTGGTTGGAATGCACGTCAATTAATAGCACTCGCCACACTCCTTCCATCCCTTTTCTGTCGGATTGGGTCCCGGAATTGATGTAACAGGGAAAAATGCTTTTGTAATTCATTCATTAAGACTGTAAAATTTCCGCGTAAAAGCTGTGCCACTTGGTAAGATAGTGTGGCCAGGTCACATGACTATTTTAATCCATTGTTAGGTTAAACTGTAGGACTAATAATTTCAGTTTCAGGCCTGCGGGCTTTTTATTTTTGAGACAGTCTTGCTCTGTGGCACAGGCTGGAGTGCAGTGACGTTATCTTGACTCTCTGCAACCTACGCCTCCCGGGTTTAAATGATTCTCCTGCCTCAGCCTCCCTAGTAGCTGGATTACAGGCGCAGGTCATCACGCCTGCCTAGTTTTTGTATTTTTAGTAGAGACAAGGTTTCACCATTGTGGTCAGGCTGGTCGCCAACTCCTGACTTCAGGTGATAAGTGCTGGGATTACAGGCGTGAGCCACCTCGCCCAACCCCACGGCTTTCAATTCTGGGATAGCACACCACCTAGGCAAAAAATTTAATGGTTCCAGTTTATCTCTGAGTGTGACTCATTTAGACTCTTACAGGGCCCAAATGTCCTGCTCTTTACAGCTTTGATCAATACAGGAGAGGATTCATCACTTTTCTGAGGGCCTTTCTACATAGAGGTAACCTGTTATAACTGGCAATTTTGTTGTTTGCTACACCCAACTGTAGGACATCCTTTCTTCTGCAACGTTTCCAAGAGGGGCAGGGAGGGTATGTATATGGAGTAGCTCCTCTTCGGGGTTATGACAAGCGGGGCCTGGCGTAGGCGGTAGGCGGTGTAGGTCCACCGCGCTTCCCAGACACCAACAAGAGGGCTGTCACCTGGTCGATTCGTAGCAATATAGGTTCCTGGCTAGGCGGTGGTGGCCACACCTAGTTTGTAGTATAAGAAAATCTGTTTGTAAAGAAGTCCTCTTTTTTTTTTTTAAGTAGTTAGTATTTAATGAACCTCCCTCAAGCCCCCAGGACACAGTCCCCTCTCCCCCACCCCCTTAATCTTCTCAGCTCTTCTATTCAAGAATTTAGCCTTCAGATGACAAGCTGCTTTGGGAGCTTTCCCTTTCCTAGAACTTTGTGTAACCAGATCGCACCACATGAGTGATGGGAGCAGCCCCAGTCTTGATTTTAGCAGCATTCACCCGTGTCTGCTCCCTGACCAAAGTCCAGAATTTGTTAAGGTTGACAGTTGGGCAGAAGTCTGGTTCCTCTGTTAAGCAGTAATGCCTCATACCAACTTTACCAAAGGAACCTGGGTGGTATTTGTCGAAATTGGTCTTGTGGTGATGCATATCACCAGCATTACCACAGCCTCCAGGGTGCTTCCAGTGCTTACAGATGCAGCCGTGGCAAACGTGGCCCTGAAGTTTCTGGGTCTTCCTCAGTCTAGATGGCATGTTGGCGGCCCCAACAAACGAGCAAGGTAGTCCTCTTTTAAGGCATCTCTGCAGTAATACTTGTTCCAAATTCCAATTAACACAATCTGTTCTAATAATGTGTGTGTCTCTGTGTGTGTGTGTGTGTGTGTGTGTGTTTGAGATAGAGTCTTGCTTTGTTGCCTAGGCTGGAATACAGTGGCAAAGTCGGCTCACTGCAACCCCTACCTCCTGGGTTCAAGCGATTCTCCTGCCTCAGCCTCTGGAGCAGCTGGGGTTACAGGTACCAACCACAACACCCAGCTAATTTTTGCATTTTTGGTAGAGAAGGGGTTTCCCCATGTTGGGTAAGCTGGTCTTGAACTCCCGGCCTCAAGTGATCTGTCCACCTCAGCTGCCATAAGTGCTGGGATTAGAGGCGTGAGCCTAATAACGTTTTAAATACAATTGACAAAATGATTCCAAAATCAATTTGGAAACACAAGTGACGATAAAGATATCCTAAATAGAACACCAAAGATAAAGGAGCATAATAAACTTAGCAAACAATGTAAGTATATGCTTGAACTTTGACCTAGCAATTCCACCCTTGTAAAATTTTTCAAAGTAAAAAGTTATATGTAGAGATTCATTATACCAATATTTTATAACAGATAAAATTAGAAACAATAGGCCGTGGCCAGGTGCAGTGGTTCACACCTGTAATCCCAGCACTTTGGGAGGCTGAGGCGGGCATGTCGCCTGAGGTCAGGAGTTCAAGACCAACCTGGCCAACATGGTGAAACCCCATCTCTACTAAAAATACAATAATTAGCCGAGCATAGTGGCGGGTACCTGTAATCCCAGCTACGTGGGAGGCTGAGACAGGAGAATCACTTGAACCCAGGAAGCAGCGGTTGCACTGAGCCAAGACCATACCATTGTACTCCAGCCTGGGTAACAAAGTGATACTCTTTCTCAAACAAAACAAAACAAAACAAAACAAAACAAAACAAAACAAAACAAAACAAAAAATTAGCTGGGTGTGGTGGCACAGGCCTGTAATCCCATCGTCTTGGGAGGCTGAGGCAGGAAAATCGCTTGAACCTGGGAGGTGGAGGTTACAATGAGCTGAGATCACACCACTGCCCTCCAGCTTGGGCAACAAAGTGAGACTCAGTCTCAAAAAAGAAATGAAAATGTGAAAAGCCATGTAAAAGCAGAGTATGTCACCACTGAGGCTGCACATGAAGGAAGAGGCGGGCAACTCAATAACAAGGAATAGACAGATACTGCATTTTTAGGCTTTTTCTATCTTTAAAGAATCAGGGAGTCAAGAATGGAAATTGCATCTTACCTGGAATGAATGGGAAGTAGCCATGGCTGACAAAACCGTGTCTAGAGGCTGAGAGTGCTGGCCTGTAGAAGAATGTTTCCACTTCATATGTCCAGGCAGCAGCAAAGTAGACTGCAGCTGGACAGTACAGACAAACAAGTAAGGGAGACACTGTGATTTCAAACTTAAGGGACTAAGTTACAGAAAATTCTCGTAAAATGGACAAAATCAACCAAGTTATTTTGTTTCAACCACAAGTATTTATTGATGGATCGAAGATACAATTTTAATGGAACAATAAGGCACAACCGTGGATTAAAACAGTTTACTACACAGCCAAAAGGGGGGAAAAGCTATAACCTTAGGAACTTTAAATATGCAAACCAAGGAGCCTGTGAAGTACCTCTCTAATAGATCAGTATTGGACATTCTTCCCTTTTACATAATTCCTATATTGCATCACTTGATCACAAAGTCTGACTGATACCTCATAAAGAATTCTTCATTAATTTATATTTTGAGCCATCCAGCCTGGCTACTTCCCTGTTCCCTACCCTTTTCCATCACTTTGCAGTGGTATTTTTTAGCAATCCCCTTCCTAAAGACTTATGTACACATCTTCAATAGTTTTCCAAAGCAAGGAAACAAGCAAGCAAGCAAGCAATGAGTCAGAGTCAGCCAAGGGCAGACGTGTGGATAAACAGACTCATAGAGACATACATTAGGATGGCAACAGTCTGAATCACTGAAGTCTAAACTAAGCTGACTTTGGCAGAAAAGTTGCTGTGGCTTGCTCAAAGACCTGTAATGCCACCTTAGGTTGTGCTACCACTGCCAGACCTCTTGTTTTTAAGGGATTAGTGGTGGTCTTTACAAGGAACTAGGAAGCTAATGTAACCAGGCAGCTAATGATACAATACTCAATTCTTTGGACTTGTATTAGGAGCTGACTATGGCTTCCATCATTAATATCTGCCAAGTGTAAAATTCATACAGAATTTTGTGGCTGAGTGTGTTGGCTCACGCCTGTACAGCACTTTGGGAAGCTGAGGCAGGAGGATCACCTGAGGTCAGGAGTTCAAGACCAACGTGGCCAACATGGTGAAATCCCCTCTCTACTAAAAATACAAAAATTAGATGGGTGTGGTGGTGCACATCTGTAATCCCCACTACTTGGGAGGCTGAGGTGGGAGAATTGCTGGAACCCAGGAGGCAGAGGTTGCAGTGAGCCGAGATGGTGCCACTGCACTCCAGCCTGGGTGATAGAGTGAGACTCTGTCTTAAAAAAAAAAAAAAAAAAAAAGAATTTTATGCAAAACTTCAAGACACTGAGGAAACAATCTTTAAATATTTTGGACTAGGATAACTTAGGCACTTCTATAACACTAATCATTCTTTTTTTTTTATTTTTATTTTTTGAGACGGAGTCTTGCTTTGTCACCCAGGCTACTGTGCAATGGCACGGTCTCGGCTCACTGCAACCTCCACCTCCCAGGTTCAAGTGATTCTCCTGCCTCAGCCTCCCAAGTAGCTTGGATTACAGGCGCCTGCCACCACACCCGGCTAATTTTTGTATTTTTAGTACATACGGAGTTTCACCATGCTGGCCAGGCTGGTCTTGAACTCCTGACCTGTGAAATGCCCTCCTCGGCCTCCCAAAGTGTTGAGATTACAGGCGTGGGCCACCATGCCTGGTTCGTAACACTCATCTTTCTACTTGGAAATGTGAAGTGAAAAACATTCCAGTGCACATAACACGAGGCACAAACCATGCTGCAAACGTGTGAATGCATGAGGCTTTATAGGGTGCCCAGCCTCCTTGTTAAAAAAAGCTATGAGAAAGTTCCCAGGCATATTGTCAGAGCAGCCATTCTGGTGGTAACGGTGTCGTCCCCAGACTAAGCAAACCTGTAGGCATGTTGCTATTTTTTGATCAGTCAACACTGCATTAACAAGAGGAGCCACGGATGTACACAGCTGAGAATCAGAGGCCAGAGGTAGAGTGATGTGGGCAAGCAACCTAGAAGACTTGACACACCTCTCACCGAGGCCACCTTTCAAGAAGGGGTATCTCCACCCAGCAGCCCTTTGATGACAGAGCAGAGTGCAGAGGATGATCTTACACTTCTGAGAGAAGTGTTGGTTACCAAAAAGCTCCTGGAAAGGCAACATCCCAGAGGTCCATTTAATAATGAAAGTAAATAAAAACTACCTGACCCCTGAACTATCCTGCCAAGTCAGAAATACATATATAGGGCTCAGCTTGTGGTGCCAAGTAAAACAGAGGAGATTTTGAGTCTTAATGAAAAGCAGAAAGACTGCCAGACTAAGTGAACAGTATGTTGGCTGACACAGAAGTAGGAAGCAAAGGCCATACAAAAAGGATAAAGAAGCATGCTGGCAGGCTCGCTGGAGGGAAGGCAGCAGGGCTACAGTCTACATCCAGTGAAAGAGCTTTGCTGGCTTGTTCTTGGCATGAGTCCCTCTCTCACTTTCTCAGACTGGATGGATGTGTGGCCTTCAGCAGCAGAATGGGGAAGATGATATTTATAAATGAAGAACAAGTAAATAATACCGAACAGAAATAGACTGGGTGTACCATTCTGTAATGCCCTGTTTATACATCAAAGGCAGATTTGTGTTGACAGAACATATTCAGGGTTGTCATGCAACAGCAGTAGTACTTTAGGGAGAAAGGGAATGATGGGGGAGAGGTGGGGTTGGTGGAAGGAGGACTTTCAAGTTCCAGTTCTTAAATACTAGACCTCAGGGAACAGTTTGGTCTCCGTCCTTTAGTGAAGAAATCGGATGCTCATTTTCTGTTCTACATCCACCTTCTCCAAAACCTGTGGGAGAAAACTAGTTGAAGGTTATAAAGGTCATAACACTCCCAAGCTCTTATCTGAGTTATGTTTTCCCTTCTCCCTCCTGTTCAGTGGAGTTTAACTTTTTTTTTTTTTTTTTTTAAATAAAGACGGGGTTTCACCACAGTGGTCAGGCTGGTCTTCAACTCCCGACCTCAGGTGATCCGCCCGCCTTGGCCTCCGAAGTGCTTGGATTACAGGCGTGAGCCACTGCACCCAGCCAGAATTTAACTTTTTAAAGCAAAGAAGTGGCCGGCCACGGTGGCTCACACCTGTAATCCCAGCACTTTGGGAGGCTGAGGTGGGCATATCACGAGGTCAGGAGTTCGAGACCAGCCTGACCAAAATGGTGAAACCCCATCTCTACTAAAAATACAAAAATTAGCCAGGTGTGGTGGTGCATGCCTGTAATCCCAGGTACTCAGGACGCTGAGGCAGGAGACTCCCTTGAACCTGGGAGTCAGAGGATGCAGTGAGCCGAGATCGAGCCATTGCACTCCAGCCTGGGCAACAAGAGCGAAAATGTCTCAAAACAAAACAAAACAGAGATAATTGACCAACCTTAACAAATTCAGTGAAAGATATGGCACTGTCCCCGTCCTGATCAGCCTCCTGAATGGTCCTGTCTGCGATGCTGCCCAGCTGCTCGTCTGAGATGTTTACTCCGACCATCATGCGTAGCACCTGCAAGATCAAGAGCCAGGAATGACAAGGGCCTTGGGAATCAGAGGGACTCTTCTACTAAGACTGAAAATAAAGCTATTACCATGCTCCTTTTCCTTTGATGCCCGCAAATGCTGTCATGCACTGCATAATAATATTTGGTTAATGATCAGCTGCATATATAGTGGTGGTGCCATGAGATTCTAACACTGTATTTTGATGAGAACACATGGACAAAAAAAGGGGAACAAAAGACACTGGGGCCTAGTAGAGCGTGGAGGATGGGAGGAGGGAGAGAAGCAGAGAAAAGAACTATTGGGTAATAGGCTTAGTACCTGGGTGATGAAATAATCTATATATCAAACTCACATTACAAGAGTTTACCTACATAACTAACCTGCATATGTACCCCTGAACCTAAAAGTTAAAATTTTTTTAAAAAAGATTACAACACCATATTTTTACTGTACCATTTCCATGTTTAGATATATGTATTTGCCTTGGGGCTTGTTTTTTTGAGACAGAGTCTCACTCTGATGCCCAAGCTGGAGTGCTGTAGTGTGAATGTGGCTCACTGCAGCCTCACCTCCCACGCTCAAGTGATCCTCTCACTTCAGCGTCCCAAATAGCTGAGACCACACTACAGGTGCATGCAACCATGCCCGGCTAATTTTTTAAAATTTTTTTGTAGCAATGGGGTCCACTATGTTGCCCAGGCAGGCCTTCAACTCCTGTGCTCAAGCAATTCTCCCTCTGCTGCCTCCCAAAGTGCTGAGATTCTAGGCGTGAGCCAGCATGCCCAGCCACAGATATGTTTAGATACACAAATACCATTGTGTGTTCATACTATAGTATACTATACTGCATATAGTAGATACACATAATTGTATACAGTATAATATACTATATATACTGCATATAGTATACTGCATATAGTCAGAACAGTATATAGTTCTGCATATACTATATATGCTGCATATAGTATACTATACTGCATATAGTAGATACACAAAATGGTATACAGTACAGTATACTATAGTATATTGCATATAGTATACTATACTGCATATAGTAGTCAGAACAGTAGCATGCTGTACAGGTTTGTTGTCTAACAATAATAGGTTACACCACATAGCCTAGGTGTATAGTAGGCTATACCATCTACGTTCATGTAAGTACATTTTTTTTTTTTTAGGCGGAGTTTTGCTCTTGTTGTCCAGGCTGGAGTACAATAGCACAATCTCAGCTCACCGCAACCTCCATCTCCCAGGTTCAAGCGATTCTCCTCTAAGCCTCCCAAGTAACTGAGATTATAGGCATGTGCCACCATGCCCGGCTAATTGTTTTGTATTTTTACTAGAGATGGGGTTTCATTGTGTTGGTCAGGCTGGTCTTGAACTCCCGACCTCAGTTGATCTGCAGAACTCAGCCTCCCAAAGTGCTGGGATTACAGGCATGGGCCACTGCACCCAGCTCATGTAAGTACATTCTGTGGTATTCCTACAACTACAAAATTGCCTGACAATGCATTTCTCAGAATGTATCCTCATCATTAGCATCATGCGACTATATAGCAGCTAAAAGGCTGAAACCCTTATGTTATCCCGGCAATGAGGTAAGCAGAACTTATCTCAGTTACTGGTTAAGAAGACAAAGACTTACTAAGGAAGAGTCCTTTGCATTTTGCCCTTCCTCATTCTTCTTACCCAGAATATAGATATGATGTCTGGTGGCACTGCAGCTACCTTGGAGCTATGAGGTAACATAAGCTATGGATGCCAAGACAAGAACACAGAATAAGCCTGGTTCCTGGACATCAGTTAGGTACTGTATAAGCCTGGACAATCTATCCCAAAAATTCTTGTTGCGTGAGCAAAACCAGTTCTTATTGATTTAAATTAGTTTGGTGGGGACTTTCTGAAATCCCCTCGAAAATGTAGTTCTCTTTGAGGTGTTGCCTTAAGCCAGCTATTCCTAAAGCATGCCCCCTAAAAACATAAAGATCCTTGAAGAGTTAAATGCTAAATCCCTTTCTGAGAAAAATAGCAAGCACAATTAAAGGGCTGCGAGAATTGAGTAAGAGAATTTAACACTGTTTCAACAAATTTGTCTCAAACTTAACCAACCCTTGGACCCTAGCAATTCTATTAATATCTTTAGGGTGTGAACATTGAAAATTGCTCCCTTAAACAAAATATGGAACTTTAACAATTTGACTATCAGATAATATAGAAAGGCTGGTTCTTGGTATGAAATGGGGGACAAGGTGCCTTTCTTGACTCCTTGTGTCACTGTAGTCAGTCAGCTCTGTCTTCAAATGCTAAGAGCTGAGCTTTTCCACAGGAAGAAAGGGCCTCTAGTCCAGTGGTACATAGGCTTTCTTTGCCTCCACTCCTTTACTTACTTTTTTTTTTTTTTTTTTTTTTTGAGGCGGAGGCTCACTCTGTCCCCCACGCTGGATGCAATGGTGCAATCTCGGCTCACTGCAATCTCTACCCCTAGGGTTCAAGCGATTCTCCTGCCTCAGCCTCCTGAGTAGCTAGGAATGCATGCGCGTGCCCCCACGCCCGGCTAATTTTTTTTGTATTTTTAGTAGAGACGGGGTCTCACCATGTTTGCCAGGTTGGTCTCGAACTCCTGACCTGGTGATCTACCTGCCTCAGCCTCCCAAAGTGCTGGGATTACAAGTATGAGCCACTACGCCCAGCCCTTTACTTCCTTCTACAATCTCATGAAATAGATTTTTGTCTTTTTGAGACAGTCTCACTCTGTCGCCCAGGCTGGAGAGCAATGGCGCGATCTTAGCTCATCGCAACTTCCGACTCCCGGATTCAAGCGATTCTCCTGCCTCAGCCTCCCGAGTAGTGGGGATTACAGGCGCTCACCACCATTCCTGGCTAATTTTTGTATTTTTAGTAGAGACGGAGTTTCACCATGTTGGTCATGTCTCAAACTTTTGACCTCAGGTCATCCACTCACCTCTGCCTCCCAAAGTGCTGGGATTATAGGTGTGAGCCATTTCGCCTGGCCCATGAAACAGATTTTTAAAAAGCAAATTATAAGCTGGGTGTAGTAGTGCGTGCATATAGTTCCAGCTACTTGGGTGGCTGAGGCAGGAGGATGGTCTGAGCCCAGGAGTTCAAGGCTGCAGTGTGCTGTGATCATGCCTGTGAACAGTCACTGCACTCCAGGCTAGGCAGCAGAGGGAGACCCTATCAGTCAATCAATCAATCCATCAATAGTAAATGACATGATTTTCTAAAAAGAAAAAAAGCTGAAATACTGATTTGTATCCAAACTGGTTATTTTTTAAATAAACCAATTCTTGAAAATTAGAAGTTGTGGCAGGGGGCAGTGGCTCGCATTCCAGCCTGGCCAATGTGGTGAAACCCCATCTTTACTAAAAATGCAAAAATTAGCCAGGCGTGGTGGCAGGCACCTGTAATCTCAGCTACTCAGGAGGCAGAGACAGAATTGCTTGAACTCGGGAGGTAGAGGTTGTGGTGAGCCAAGATTGCACCACTGCAGTCTAGCCTGGGTGAAAGAACAAGATTCATTTCAAAAAAAAAAAAAAAGCAAGCAAGCAAGCAAGCAAACATGATCACTCAGTCTTTCCTTAGGATGAACTCACCACAAACTTCTTAACATCCACTGAAGGCCAGGCACGGTGGCTTATGCCTGTAATCCCAGCACTTTGGGAGGCTGACGCAGGTGGATCACGAGGTCAGGAGTTCAAGACCAGCCTGACCAACATGGTGAAACCCCGTCTCTACTAAAAATATAAAAATTAGCTAGATGTGGTGGCGCATGCCTGTAATCCCAGCTACTCAGGAGGCTGAGGCAGGAGAATGGCTTGAACCCGGGAGGCAGAGGTTGCAGTGAGTGCAGATCATGCCACTGCACTCCAGCCTGGGCAACAGAGCCAGACTGTCTCAAAAAAACAAAACAAAACAAAACAAAAAAATACTGAAGAGCTAAGAATTGAAAATTTCCAAATGTTTTAGAAATTGCAGTGCCTAAAAAGATAAACTTTGTTCTCTTTAACTTGGTAAAATGTTCATATCCTCTTCTTGCTAGGATAAAACTAATTGTCTGATGCCTCAACAGTCCATGAGCACATTTGTCTCAAAGTCATCCCTGGCCCCAGGAATGCTTTGGTGGCACTGACTGTCACTCCGGCTATATGGTCTCCTCCCCACTGCCTGCCTCAGGTTTTCTATATCCTAATAATGAAAAAGAAATCAATCCTCCACTCCGAAAAAATTTTTCTGGCAATCAGATTTGGGCCAGAGCATTAACA
This sequence comes from Alouatta palliata, assembly GCA_004027835.1. Classification (NCBI taxonomy): domain Eukaryota; kingdom Metazoa; phylum Chordata; class Mammalia; order Primates; family Atelidae; genus Alouatta; species Alouatta palliata. The sequence goes on along the minus strand of PVKV010019619.1, from coordinate 13,803 downwards.
CATGTCAACTACAAAGTCAATGGTTCTGTCTTTTCTCTTTTTTTTTTTTTTTTTTGAGACCGAGTCTCGCTCTGTCACCAGGCGCCAGGCTGGAGTGCAGTGGTGCGATCTTGGCTCACTGCAACCTCCGCCTCCCAGGTTCAAGCAGTTCTCCTGCCTCAGCCTCCCGAGTAGCTGGGACTACAGGCGCGTGCCACCACGGCCGGCTAATTTTTATATTTTTAGTAGAGATGGGGTTTCACCATGTTGGCTGGGATGGTCTCGATCTCTTGACTTTGTGATCTGCCTGCCTTGGCCTCCCGAAGTGCTGGGATTACAGGCGTGAGCCACCACACCCGGCCCATCCCTGTCTTTTCTCTTCAAAACTCAGAAGCCCGTATGTAGCAACTTGCAAGAAAACAAACGCTTCTCATTAAAGAAATTCCCAACTCAGAAGCAAGGGACGCTAACACTGACCTGCAGACTGTTTTGGTTTCTGCTCATAGAAATGTAAGAATACGATGGGTTGCTCCTGAGTCTGCCCTGAGTAATCTTCAACTTGGAAGACAATACTCTGAATGAATGAGTGGAAACCACTTTATTTTTTTAAGTGTATCCTGAAATAGAGAACTTTCCCCATGGAAATCCAATGTCTTAGCCTTCTAGAGTCCAGACTCATAAATACACACACACACACTTTTTTGTTTTTTGCTTTGTTTGCTTGTTTTTTGAGACAGGGTCTTGCTGTTGTCGCCTGGCCTGGAGTACGATGGTGCGATCTCAGCTCACTACAATCTCTGCCTCCCAAGTTCAAGCAATTCTCCTGCCTGAGCCTCCTGAGTAGCTGAAATTACAGATGCCCACCATTATACCTGGCTAATTTTTATATTTTTAGTAGAGACAGGGTTTCACCATGTTGGCCAGGCTGGTCTCGAACTCCTGACCTCAGGTGATCCACCCGCCCTGGCCTCCCCAAGTGCTGAGATTACAGGTGTGAGCCACCACACTCAGACCACACACTTTTTAAAAAGGTAATTTTCATCCCTCCTAACCTTATAGAAGGGGAAAGAGGTAGGAGGAAGAGAAGGGTAATGCTAATAGGATGAAATGCCAGTCACTGCTAGGAGGAAAACAGGAAATTATCCCTAGGAGCAACAAGAAAAGTGGGCAGTTAGCTCAAGGTACACTAGCACAGCAGCAGCTCCTTGACTCTTACATCAAGCCTAAGGACAGACTAAATAACAGCATTTACCTAAGTATCATCAGAATTACCTGGCTGCCAACAATTTTATTTGTTAATAACTGAACTATCTGATCTAAACCATGTTGTATATTTTAACTGTCAGTCAGTACCTAAAAGTCATTTAGTTAGCTTTTATTTTATTTCATTTTATTTTTTATTCAACCAGGTGCAGGTGGGCTCAGGCCGAAAAGGATATCAGCCTATTTTGTTTGTTTGTTTGTTTACTTATTTATTTGAGATGGAGTTTTGCTCTTGTCGCCCAGGCTGGAGTGCAGTGACGGGATCTTAGCTCACTGCAACCTCCACCTCCTAGGATCAAGCAATTCTGCTGCCTCAGCCTCCCAAGTAGCTGGGACTACAGGCACCTGCCACCATGCCCAGCTAATTGTTGTATTTTTAGTAGAGATGGGGTTTCACCATGTTAGCCAGGCTGCTCTTCAACTCCTGACTTCAGGTGATCCACCCACCTTGGCCTCCCAAAGTGCTAGGATTACAGGCATGAGTCACTGTGCCCAGCCTAGTTAGCTTTTATTTTACTGAATGATTGAGGTGGAGTCTTGCACTGTCACCTGGGCTGGAGTGCAATGGCACGATCTCAGCTCACTGCATCCTCTACCTCCTGGGTTCACACGATTCTCCTGCCTCAGCCTTCCATGTAGCTGAGATTACAGGCATCTGCCAACATACTCGGCTAATTTTTTTTGTATTTTTAGTAGAGACAGGGTTTCATCATGTTGGCCAGACTGGTCTTGAACTCTTGACCTTGTGATCCGCCTGTCTCAGCCTCCCAAAGTGCTGGGATTACAGGCATGAGCCACCACGCCCGGCTCTAGTTAGCTTTTAAATAGTGGAGATATCTGTCTATGAGAACACAATGAGCTATTTCAAGTTTTCCCACGGCATCTCCTTTGCCTTATAACCAGGTCAGGACTCTACACATAGCAGGTATTAATTAAATGCTTACTAAAACAAAGACTAGTTCCTGCCCAAAATAATCAGGCAGGGTCCAAACACAAGTTCCCCAGGAGCTCTCCCACATACCTGTAACAGCTCATCACGGGAGATCTTGTCATCTTTATCCAAATCATATAGTCGAAAAGCAACTGTAAGGGAAAAACACAGTTAGTCGAAATTCTGTAGTATGTTGCCCCTTCTCAAGGAACTAAATATGTAAGACAATAGACAGAAAACTGAAAGCCAATTAATCGATTTTTTAAGAACAACTGTCATTACTTGTAGGGCTTCAAAAAAAATTGTAACACTGAAGAACTGAGAATTGATGTGATCTGAGATTGCATGAAGTATGGTCTCTCTTCCAACAAATCAGAAAACTTCATAAAAAGAAAGCCAAATGTGCTTTTTCTTAACCTAGAATGTTAAACAGCCCCCCAAACATCCCTTACGTGGTTCTGTAAGTTAGGTTACCTCACACAAACATCAATTTTACCAGGCACCACTCAGGGAAAACCAACAATAGGTGCCTCACAGGCACCATGAGAGCTGACAATACAAAGTACTGCTTTGGGAATAGAGCCTCCTGGGCAAAATTGTCTCAAATTTCAAGTAATTCTCTATCACTTGGGAGTCCTGCAGATAAAGAAAGTGAGTTTCAGTCTGGGCAAGGTGGCTCACGCTTGTAATCCCAGCACTTTGGGAGGCTGAGGTGGGTGGATCATGAGGTCAGCAGTTCAAGACCAGCCTGGTCAACACCATGAAACCTCATCTCCACTAACAATACAAAAATTAGCTGGGCGTGGTAGTGGGCACCTGTAATCTCAGCTACTCAGAAGACTGAGGCAGGAAAATCACTTGAACCTGGGAGATGGAGATTGCAGCAAGCTGAGATTGTGTCCCTGCAGCCTGGGTGACAGAGCGAGACTGTCTCAAAAAAAAAAAAAAAAAAAAAAAAGAAATTGAGTTTCAAATAAATATGATGGCTCAGATGGTCTCCTGGCCTTATCACGTTTCTTTAAGCCTTCTAGGGGCCGGGCGCGGTAGCTCACGCCTGTAATCCAAGCACTTTGGAGGCCAAGGCAGGTGGATCACCTGAGGTCGGGAGTTCAAGACCAGGCTGACCAACATGGTGAAACCCCGTCTTTAAAAAAAAAAAAAAGCCTTCTAGAAACTAGGATATATGAGAACTTTGCTTGGGTTCATATGAGAGAGAAATCAGAAGAGCAAAATCATTAAATTTCTACCATGCTGCTGAAAGGCTACCAACAGAATAGGGTGATAACACTGGGTGATTTTATAGGTGCCATGAGAAAAATTTGCCCTGATGACATGAATGTCTTCTCCCATAACTGAAGTTAGCATGGTTTTTAGGTTTTGAATCACTTGAAGAATGCCACTAAGACTGTGGGTCATAAATAGTGTGTCGCAAATACTAAAAGGCCCAAATCCACTGCTCTAGAGCTATTAAGATCCACGGATTTAGACTCTGTCCTTAGGAACTCACTATCTCATAGAGTAGAGTAACACACACGACCCCCTCAAATATATCCTAAGCTCTACAACATATCCAAAATGCGGGGGTAACAAAGTGTATGGCAGATGCAGCTTTTTGGTGGAGCTGTGGAAACATCAAAGAGAGGTTACATTTGAACAAGGCCTTGAAAGACAAATAAAAATGTGACAAGGGGTGGGCATTCCGAAGAGCTATTATTAGGCACAAAGGCATAAGAACATGGATTCCTATCTACAGGTTTAAATATCCTTGCCGGCGGCGGTGGCTCATGCCTGTAATCCCAGCACTTGGGGAGGCCAAGGCGGGTGGATTACCTGAGGTTGGGAGAACAGCCTGACCAACATGGAGAAATCCCATCTCTACTAAAAATACAAAAAAATTAGCCAAGCATGGTGGTGCATGCCTGTAATCCCAGCTACTTGGGAGGCTGAGGCAGGAGAATTGCTTCAACCTGAGAGGCAGAAGTTGCAATGAGCCCAGATTGCACCATTGCACTCCAGCCTGGGCAACAAGAGTGAAACTCCGTCTCAAAATAATAATAATAATAAAATAAATAAATAAATATCCCTGCCCTCCAAAATAAAAGGGTGAGTCCACTAAAAGATGAAGTAAAAATAGGCCAGGCTCGGTGGCTCACGCCTATAATCCTAGCACTTTGGGAGGCCAAGGCTGGTGGATTGCCTGAGCTCAGGAATTTGAGACCAGCCTGGGCAACAAGGTGAAATCCTGTCTCTACTAAAATACTAAAAATTAGCCAGGGGTGGCAGCATGCGCCTGTAGTCCTAGCTACTTGGGAGGCTGAGGCAGGAGAACTGCTAGAACGCGGGAGGCAGAGGTTGCAGTGAGCTGAGATCGTGCCAGTTCACTCCAGCTTCAGCGACACAGCAAGACTCTCTCAAAAAAAAAAAAAGAAAAGTAAAAATAATTTTTAAATCTAATTTAGTCTTTGTAAGTTATATATCAGAATTCTGGAGAAAGGAAGTAGCTAGAAGAGACGTTCTGATTTTTTTTTTTTTTTTGGTTTGTTTAATTTGGTTGGCTTTTTTTTTGAGACAGGCTTCTTCTCTGTCTTCCAGGCCGGAGTGCAACAATCATGACTCACTGCAGCCTCAACCTCCGAGGCTCAAAGGATCCTCTCACCTCAGCCTCCAGAGTAGCTGGGGCCACAGACATCACGCCTGGCTAATTTTTAAAATTTTTTTGTAGAGATAGGGTCTCACTATGTTGCCCATATTGGTCCTGAACACCTGGGCTCAAGCAGTCCTTCTGCCTCAGCCTCCCAAAGTGCTAGGAGTAGAGGTGTGAGCCACTGTGACCAGACCCTTGGCTCAAATTTCAACTCCTCAGAGAAGTTTTCACTGACCACTCTTTCTAAAGTAGTGACATCTCCCCATGACTTTCTCATCTCATGTATTCACACTTCCTTCACAGACCTTGCTACCATAATAAATCTTGTTTATTCACCAATCTTCTCTATAATCTGTCTCTCTTATTAGATCATAAGTTCTAAAAAAGTAAGGGCCTTACCTGATTTATTTATCATTGTATCCTGGGCCTAAAATTACTGGCACATAGTAGGTGCTCAAACATTTGTTTAATGAAAAATGAAAGGAATGATCTCAGTCAAACCTCTACCTTTTTTTTTTCTTTTTTAAGAAATAGGGTCAGCCAGGTGCAGTAGCTCACACCTGTAATCCCAGCACTTTGGGAGGCTGAGGCGAGTGGATCACCTGAGGTAAGGAGTTCGAGACCAGCCTGACAAACATTGAGAAACCCTGTCTCTACTAAAAATACAAAATTAGCCAGGCATGGTGGCACATTCCTGTAATCTCAGCTACTCAGGAGGCTGAGGCAAGAAAATCACTTGAACTTGGAGGCGGAGGATGCAATGAGACAAGATCACACCATCGCACTCCAGCCTAGGCAACAGGAGTGAAACTTGGTCTCAAGAAAAAAAAAAAAAAAAAGAAATGGGGTCTCACTCTGTTGCCTAGGCTGGAGTACAGTGGTGTGTGATCATGGCTCACTGCAGCCCTGAACTTCTGGGTTCAAGTGATCCTCCTGCCTCAGCCTCCTGAGTAGCTAGGAATTCAGGTGTGTAGCACCATGCCCAGCTCATTTTTTTTTTTTTTTTTTTTTGGTAGATACTGGGTCTCACTCTGCTGTCCAGGCTACAAACCTTTACCTTTACTTCAATGAATGCTATTGCTTCTTTTTTTTTATTGTGGTAAAATATACCTAAAATTTATCATTTTAACCTTTTCTACAGGTACAGTTCTGTGGCATTAAGTACTCTCTGTTGTGTAAGCATTACCACCATCCATCTCTCCATAACTTCTACATCTTCACCAGGAGAAAAGGCACCCTTTTAACAGTAACTCCATTACCATCACCACCACCAGCCCCCAGCCCCAAGCCCTGGGCAAGCACCATTCTACTTTCCATCTCTACAAATTTCACCACTCTGGAAACCTCACATAAGAGGAATCATACAATATCTGTCCTTTCAAATCCACTTTATTTCACTTGGCATGATGTCTTCAAGATTCATCCATGTTGTACTAGGTGCCAGAATTTCCTTTTTTAACACAGACTAATATTCCATTGTATGTCTACACATTTTATTTATCCATTGATCTGTTGACAAACACTAGGATTGCTTCTACCTTTTGGATTCTATGAATCATGCTGCTATTTCTTCCTGGCTACACTCCCAAGCTCTACTCCACCAATACTCCTCAACACCCAAATAAAATATTCTAATGTAGACTCTACTTTCTGCATCATTCTATGTTATACAAATATAAACCATTTAAAAGGACGATTAGAATGTGGGAAGGAAGACCTGTAGACCTCTTGAATTCTCTTATTTACTATGCCCTGGGGCATTCTAAGATGGATATTCTCTACCTTTCACTTTTTTTTTTTTTTTTTTGAGACAGTCTTTCTCTGTCTCCCAGGCTGGAGTGCTGTGGTGCGATCTCGGCTCTCTACAACCTTCACCTCCCAGGTTCAAGCGATTCTCCTGCCTCAGTCTCCTGAATAGCTGGGATTACAGGCATGTGCCACCACATCCGGCGAATTTTTGTATTCTTAGTAGAGACGGGATTTCACCATGTTGGTCAGGCTGGTCTCGAACTCCTGACCCTGTGATCCACCCACCTCGACCTCCCAAAGTGCTGGGATTACAGGCATGATCCACTGCACATGGCCTACACAAAGCATTATTATAACCTCACCAATCCAAAGAGAAAAGCAATAAGGTACCACTTCCAGGAGACAAACAGATGAGAGTAGCACTATGTGTGCTTGGGCCTGTGCCTACATGGGCACAGTTTTTAGCCTTGCTGATTGTGATTGAAATTCTCGGCTGGGTGTGGTGGCTCACACCTGTAATCCTAACATTTTGGGAGGCTGAGCCAGGCGGATCACCTGAAGTTAAGAGTTCGAGACCAGCCTGACCAACATGGAGAAATCCCATCTCTACTAAAAATACAAAATTAGCTGGGCATGGTGGTGGGTGCCTGTAATCCCAGCTACTCGGGAGTTTGAGGCAGGAGAATCGCTTGAACCCAGGAGGTAGAGGCTGCAGTGAGCTGAGATCACGCCATAGCACTCCAGAACTGGGCAACAAGAGTGAAACTCCATCTCAAAAAAAAAGTTCTCTCACTGTGGCACAGAAAAGAAATAGAACAAGGTGTGTTCTCAGCGTTCCTGAAGACAGTATTCTATGCAAAGGAGAAAGCATAATAAAATTTGGTTCCACTTTTCTGTAAACCCACATTTTTTTTTTTTTTTTTTTTTTTGAGATGAAGTCTCACTCTGTCGCCCAGCCTGGAGAGCAGTGGTGCAATCTAGGCTTACTGCAACCTCCGCCCCCCACGTTCAAGCTATTCTCCTGCCTCAGCCTCCTGAATAACTGGTATTACAGGTGCCACCACACCCAGCTAATTTTTTGTATTTTTAGTAGAGACAGGTTTCACCATGTTGGCCAGGCTAGTCTTGAACTCTCGACCTCAAGTGATTCACCTGCCTTGGCCCCCCAAAGTGCTGGGATTACAGGCATGAGCCATCATACCTGGCCTGTAAATCTACATTTCCAAGTAACACATCCCCTATCTCTAAGGTAAATGTGTCTCAGTGGCAAATGTGTTGCCCTGAGACATTGTATATGACATTCAGTTGCCCTCAGTCTACAACAAGAGGCACCATCCTGCAGCTTATACAGCCCTGTGGGAAGTTCAAAGACAAGCAACAGATAGAAATTGAGGACTTTTCGGACTCTTCCATCTTTTCTTTGGCCTCTGAATAGCTTTGGTTTTACTGGTCTAATTACATGAATGTGAGCCCTACAGAGAGACTGCAAGAGAATTCAAATTAATTTTTAGCTTCCTGTAAAAGTTAATCCAACAGCCAAGACTAAAGTATGTAATGAAATAGACAGGCTGGGTATGGTGGCTCATGCCTGTAATCCCAGCATTTCAGGAGGCCAAGGTGGGATGATTGCTTGCTTCCTGGATTTTGAGACCAATCTGGCCAACACAGTGAGACCCTGTCCCTACAAAAAATTAGAAAATGAAAAATTATCCTGCTGAGCAGTCTAGGAGAAAAAAAAAAAATTAGTTGGGTGTAGTGCACACACCTGTAGTCCTAGCAACTTGTGGGGCTGAGGCAAAAGGATCACTAGAGCCCAGAAAGTCAAGGCTGTAGTGAGCGGTGATCATGCCACTGCACTCAGTCTGGGTGACAGAGTGAGACCCTGTCTCAAAAAAAAAAAAAAAAAAAAAAAATTAAGAAAAAACAAAATAAACCCAAGCATAACCTGCATAGCACTTTGTTATTATTCTATCTCATCCTGAAATTTGCCATTTCTGTGCATTCCAACCTTCCTCCTTAGCAGAACCCCAACCACAGCATCAGGAGGGGAATCTCATTAGCCTAATCTCCTTAGCACTTGGCACTCTCCTGACCTAAATTGACTTATCAAAGTGAGGGGAAGGACTTACATTCCATGCTTGGGAGGAGTGTTGCTCAATTTCAATTTCAGTCTCGATCTCTCTCTACATATATCTCTCTTCCTCTACTGCCAGATGCGAACAAGAAAAAAAAGAAGCCCTGTTAACAACTGAGAGCTGTCATGTGACCATAATACCTTAGGATAAAACAGACTACAAGGATGGCAGAGTAAAGAGAAAAATCCCTAGTGCTTGAAACACAATCAACCCTCCTGCTGGCCTAACCTGACTTGTAAAGTGAGCTAATATATTTCCTTATTGTTTAAGCCAGCTGAGTCAACTAAAGGCATCATAAGACACCAACTAACGCCCAAATCCACTAGTGCTATTTGGAAGATTTTGTTTTCTTTCTTTTTTGAGACAGACTTTCTGTCATCTAGGCTGAAGTGCAGTGGTACCACGATGGTTCACTGCAGCCTCAACCTCTCAGGCTCAAGCAATTCTCCTACCTCAGCCTCCTAAGTACTTGGGGCCACAGGTGCATGCCACCACACCTGGCAAATTTTTGTATTTTTATTAGACGGTGTTTCACCATGTTGCCCAGGCTGGTCTCAAGCTCCTGGGCTCAAGTGATCCACCTACCCTGGCCTCCCAACGTAATGGGATTATAGGCGTGAGCCACTGCACCCAGCCTTCAGTCAGTTTTAATACAATTTCAATTTCAAGTTGTACTGAATAAAAAGAGAAATTCAATTTCAATTTCCTGGAGAAGTGTTTTAAGGGATTGGGCAATATCACACATGAACCAGTAAGGGCAGAAGGGAAAGCAAACAAGTATTAAAGGAAAAGAGGCATGAGACGTGGATATAAAAATTAAATACGGCACTATATCCAGCTGTTCCCCCCTACTTAAGTCACATCCAGCGTCTATCAAATTCTAAGATGAGCTGAGGACCCAGTGTCTACCAAATTCGAAGATGAGCTGAGAATTGCCATTACTCCTTAAAGGTAGGGCCTGTGTCTTGTTCACTATTGCCATGCTAGTACTTACCGCAGTGCCTGGCACACATAGGTGCTCGGTGAATTATAATGATACTAGGTAACACCTACTAAGTACCTATTATATGCCAGGCACTGTTTGAAGCACTTGACATTTATTCCCTCATTTAATCCTCACAACAATCCAATGCGGAAGCCCTTAATATCCCATTTTACAGAAGAGAAAATCAAAGCCCAAAGAGGTTAAGTATCTTGCCCAAAGTCACATGGCCAAAAAGAGGTAAACTAGGATTTAAATTTGGCCAGTTTAGCTTCAGAGTCTGAGGTCTTAACCAGTATGTTCTTGTAAATGCTTGTTCAAATAATGAATGAGTAAATACATGATTTTTAAGAAATGAACAGCAAGTATTTGAAGCCAGAAGACTTTAGCTCCTTACAGTGCAGTTTGTTGCTCCGGCTGTTGAGTGGTTCAGGTCCATTCACATCTTTGCTCTTTTCATTATCCTCAATGGGGCGGAAATGAGCCAAAGTTCGCATGAATCCACGGAAGTTTACCTGGTCCTCACTGATTGTGAAGTATAACAAACAGAACACCATGTCAATCACGGTGATTATTTCTTACAAATTAATTAAATCAACAGCTTTAGCTACAATCACCTGAAAGTCCATTTAATAAGGTTTCTTTCCATATGCATGGTACTTTGGGGCTCATAGTACCGTATCATTTAAGCCTCACCCCAATCTTGAGGGGCAGGTGCTATTACTACCACTATTACTTCCACTTTATAAATGATTTAACCAGACTTAGGTAACAGGACTTACCAGGGCTACAGTTAGCTATTGAATTTACTTGTATCTCTTTTCCAAAAAACAGACGTAGAGTAGTGCCAGCACTATAAAAGAGAGCCAGAACTTGAACTCATTGCTTTGAACTCTGCAGCAAGCCACAGGTTAAGTCAATTCAACCCAATAACTCCTCAGCCATCTCCCACATCTCTCCTGCAGTAATGTATACTAGGAATATTTTAAAATTAAGGTACATTATAGAACAGCTGCTGTTAAAATAAAGTTTATTAAATTTTTAATTTTTATTTATTTATTTTGAGATGGAGTCTCATTCTGTTGCCCAGGCTGGAGTGCAGTGGTGTGACCTCGGCTCACTGCAACCTCTGCCACCCTAGGTTCAAGAGATTCTCCTGCTTCAGCCTCCGAAGTAGCTGGAACTACAGGTGCGTGCCACCACATCCGGCTGATTTTTTGTATTTTTAGTGAAGATAGCATTTCACTTTGTTAGCCAGGATGGTCTCGATCTCCTGATCCCATGATCTACCTGCCTCAGCCTCCTAAAGCACTGGGATTACAGGCATGAGTCACTGCACCTAGCCAAATTTATTTAATTATAAAAGCAAACATACTTTTGAAAATTTGGAAAAAAGAAAAGTAGACAGAAAAATACTGATCCTGGGGCCAGGTTTGGTGGCTCACGCTTGTAATCCCAGTAATTTGAGAGGCCAAGGCAGGAAAATCACAAGGTCAGGAGTTCAAGACCAGCCAGGCCAACATTGTGAAATCCTGTCTCTACTAAAAATACAAAACAATTAGCTGGGTGTAGTGGCACAAGGCTGTAGTCCCAGCTACTCAGGAGGCTGAGGTGGGAGAATCGCTTGAACCCAAAAGTCAGAGGTTGCAGTGAGCCAAGAACGTGTCATTGCACTCCAGCCTGGGCGACAGAGTGGGACTCCATCTCAAAAAAGAAAAATACTGGCTGAGCGTAGTAGCTCACGCCTGTAATCCTAACACTTTGGGAGGCCGAGGCAGGTGGGTTACTTGAGGCCAGGAGATTGAGACCAGCCTGGCCAACATGATAAAACCCCGTCTCTATTAAAAATACAAAAAAATGAACTGGACCTGGTGGTGAGCACCTGAGTAATCCCAGTTACTCAGGAGGGTGAGGCAGGAGAATCACTTGAACCCAGGAGGCAGAGGCTGCAGTGAGCCAAGATTGCAGCACTGCACTCCAACCTGGGTGACAGAGGAGACTGTCTTAAAAAAAAAAAAAAAAAAAAAAAAAAAAAAAAAAACAGCCTGGCGCAGTGGCTCACGCCAGTAATCCCAGCACTTTGGGAGGCCAAGGCCAAGGCTTCCTGATCACAAGGTCAGGAGTTTGAGACCAGCCTGGCCAACATGGTGAAACCTCCATCTCTACTAAAAATAGAAAAATTAGCTGAGCATGGTGGTTGGCGCCTGTATTCTCAGCTACTGGAAGCTGAGGCAGGAGAATCATTGGAATCTGGAAGGCGGAGGTTGCAGTGAGCCGAGATCATGCCACTGTACTCCAGCCTGGGTGACAGAGTGAGAATCTGTCTCAAAACAGAAATGAAAGAAAGAAAGAAACAAGGAAAGAAGGAAAGAAGGAAGGAAGGAAAGAAGGAAAGAAGGAAGAAAGGAAAGAAAAAGAAAGAAAGGCAGGCTCATGCTTATACTCCCAGTTATTTGGGGAAACTGAGGTGGGAGAATTATGTGAACCCAGGAGGCAGAGGTTGCAGTGAGCTGAGATTGCACCACTGCACTCCAGCACAGAGGACAGTGCAAGATCCCCATATATATATATATGAATATATTTTCTTGTAACTTTTCTATGCTTTTCAGATAATTACAAACATACTGTATTATGTAATTTGGTATCCTGCCTTTTTTTTTTTTTTTAACTTTTTAAGCATTTCTCCAATCAATATAAACACTTCGAAACATTTAAAATCCATGCATAATTCTGTGGACACATCATGATTTTATTATTCCTTTATAATTGACCAATTGTTTGCTAAATAATATTTTGGGCAGGGCACAGTGCCTCAATCTGTAATCCCAGCACTTTGGGAGGTGGGTGGATCACCTGAGGTCAGGAGTTCGAGACCAGCCTGCCCAACATGGTAAAACCCTGTCTCCACTAAAAACACAAAAACTAGATGGGTGTGGTGGTGTGTGCCTATAATCCCAGCTACTCAAAAGGCTAAGGCACGAGAGCCGCTTGAACCCCAGAGATGGAGGTTGCAGTGAGCCGAGAACATGCCACTGCCCTCCAGCCTGGGTGACAGAGGGAGACCTCATCTCAGAAAAAAAAAAAAAATTTTGAAAGACCTCTTGTGTATAAAGCCTTTTTGGCACTTAAGCTTAGAGAAAATCTTTTTATTCTGCCACAGGCTAATCAATAACTCTATAAGAAATAATTCTCAGTTGGGTGTGGTGGCTCATGCCTATAATTCTAGCACTTTGAGAGGACGATGTGGGCAGATCATGAGGTCAGGAGATTGAGATCATCCTGGCTAACACAGCGAAACCCCATCGCTACTAAAAATACAAAAAATTAGCTGGGTGTGGTGGCATGTGCTTATAGTCCCAGCTACTTGGGAGGCTGAGGTAGGAGAACAGCTTCAACCCAGGAGGCAGAGGTTGCAGTGAGCAGAGATCACACCGCTGCACTCCAGCCTGAGAGACAGAGCGAGACTCCATCTCAAAAAAATAAAATAAATAATGGCTGGGCGTGGTGGCTCACGCCTGTAATCCAAGCACTTTGGAGGCCAAGGCAGGCGGATCACCTGAAGTCGGGAGTTCAAGACCAGCCTGATCAACATGGTGAAACCCCATCTTTAAAAAAAAAATAAATAAATAAAATAATATTTCTCAAAACTTGAATGAAGATGTTCTTTAATAATAAAAAAAAAGATTCTCGTTAGTATAGTGGTGAAAATTAAAATTAAAAAAAAAGAGCCAGGTGCAGAGGCACGTGCCTGTAATCCCACTACTCGGGAGGCTGAGGCTGAAGGAGCACTTGAGCCCAGGAGTTCTGCACCGTAGTGCACTATGCCAATCGGGTGTCCGCACTAAGTTCAGGATCAATATGGTGACCTCCCGGGAGCGAGGGACTACCAGGTTGCCTAAGGAGGGGTGAACTGGCCCAGGTCGGAAATGGAGCAAGTCAAAACTCCCATGCTGATCAGTAATGGGATCGCATCTGTGAATAGCCACTGCCCTCCAGCCTGGGCAACATATTAAAAAATAATAATAATAATAATAAAAGAATGTCCTATGTGACATAATATTTATCTAAGGCAGGTGGCCTGGTTTCTCTGGTTACCTAAAAAAAAAAAAAAAAAAAAAAA